>JAJJMC010005943.1:3346837-3495472 GCA_023531435.1 Papaver californicum | reverse complement strand
ATGGGTTTTGAATTTGAAAGTTCAAATATATGTTTTGGAATTATATTGAACTTATGAGAGAAATGATGAAAGTGTTTTAAGCATAATATTCCTTGAGCCATTTACCATTAATGATTGTACCTACAACTTCTCCATTTATATTAACCAGCTTGTAATACCTGCTCGACATGGCCTTGGAGATTACACAAGGCCTTTCCCACCTTGGAGCAAATTTCGGAGCGGACATATCTTGTCGAATATGCTTAGATGTCCTAAGTACCAGATCCCCTACTTGAAATACCCGTGGTTGCACTGCCTTGTCGTACGCCCTGGAAATCCTTTGTCAATAAGTCTCTGCTTTGGCTCATCTGTATTCGAGTACGTCTAAATCCGCTACTCGAGAATTGGGTATTTCGGACTCATCCCAATGAACTCCGCTTGTTGTTGCGATTCTGGTTGATGGGACTTTAATCTCTGCATGTAGAATTGCATCGGACCCATATACAAGAAAATATGGTGAGGTCCCTGTAGAACCCTTCAGATAAGTTTTGTATGCCCACAAAGGCATAGATAATTGTTCGTGTCATGTTCTTGGATGGTCATAAACAGTACGACTTAGGATTCTGATGAGAGTTTTGTTGGTGCTTTCGGCTTGCCCTTTTCCTTGAGGGTAATATGGCGTGGAAACTACTTGCTTGATGCCATAACTTTTGAGTAATTTCACACACATTTATTTGCAAATGGAGTACCATTGTCCGTTTCGATGTGCTTTGGTACCCTAAATCTGCATATAATGTGTTCTTTGATGAAGGCCGCTATTGTTGCTCCAGTCGTGCTTCTGAGGGGTACAACTTCGACCCATTTGCTGAAATATTTCGTTGTAGTAAGTATGTACTCGTGTTGCTTTGACGAGGATGGATTGATTTTACCAATGAGATCCAGTCCCCAGCTATAGAATGACCAAGAGCTGCTTACCGAGTGAAGAGGAAGGCAAGGTGTGTGGATGAGGTTGCTGTGGATTTGACATTTGTGACATTTCCGAAAAAATGAAGCCGCATCGTCCTCCATGGTCGGCCAAAAATATTTCCCATGAACTTGGAAAAATAGTTTTCTCTTGCCTTGGTGTTCTCCTTCGTGCGCTTTTTTCAGGATAATCTGGATGTCTTCTTCTACCAAACATCGCAACAAATCTCCACCAAAGCTCTTTTGGTAGAGTACTGATAGACACATTTATGTGTCTTATTTGAACTCTATCTATATTGCTTTTTCTCAATTGTTGTACTAATATTATCATTTTCTATGTTTTTAGGTATTTTTGCAGAATAAACGGTCATGGAAAAATAGGCTTGAAAAGTGCTAAAAACACCCTTTAAAATGTGGTAAAGGCACCCACCTCCTATTGATAAAGGCACCCGAGATCTGGATAAAGGCACCCACTCATTTCATTTCAAAATAAAATACTGGCGGGAAAAATATCCTCTCTTAAACTATGCGAACTAAATTCTTGATTTGGAAAAAGTTCTGAGGAATTAAGATAACAAAATATATTCTTACCATTGCTGCAAGAGTTGTACTCTGGTTAAACACTTAAAAATCAAATCAGAATCTCGTCAACATGGCTGGTTACAATTAAAAAGAAAGAAAAATATATTCTCGATATTTTGATGTTAACTCAGAGATCCTTGCTTAACCAACACAACAACAAATAAGGTAAAAAGATTATTCGGGTGCTCCGAGAAGGAAACATCGAGTTGAATAAAGCAAGAACATGATCAAGACTTCTCCGATAATTTCTTTGGTTCTACCAATATTTATTATCGTGATACTCGAGAAGATTTGATGGAGAAGTTGTTGTTGTATAAATAGGAGAGTCGAGGAATGAATTGGGGGGTTGGTTTCGGCCAAAAGTGAAGAAAATAAAAATCAGAAAAAAAATATGCTCATGATGAAGATGATGAAAAAACCGTCACTAAAAGTTTGAAGAAAAACTTCGTCGTAAAAACGAAGAACAACATCCTAAAAACTTCTATGACATTTTTTGTTGCTTTCAGCTACGGAAAAGAAACATTTGTAACGTTAATAAACATCTCAAATTCACTGTGTCCATTTTATTTCTTCTTTTTGAAGCACTTTTTTGCCATGTATTCATCTTTTGAGTGCGTTTTGAGCACCATGAGTTGAACCCCAACACTGGGAAAGTGGAGGAAGTCATATTTCACAATCAAGTGGTAACTGTAATTAATTTTAATGAATTTTTGCAATTGATTTTAATTGAAATTATGATTCCATTAATTATTTTTCATTTAATTTGATGGATCATGCTTAGCTTAGGTGTTTTGATGGTCCATGCTAGGATTTACAGTCAATGTTTTAGAAATCTACATATGACAAAGAATAAGAGTCAACAACAATATAAGTTTTAATTGTTCAGAACTAATTTACGAATCACTTGATTATGTTGATGGTGGAATCTTGAGTCCAAGTACCTCTAAATATTATTATCATCTTTTGTAAATATTTTCTAGTATTAGAAATTAAATCTAAAATCAACCTTCACAAGTTTTAGAGTTGGAATCATTTATTTACCACTACTACAATCACATCAATTTTCGACGCCGCCGACGCGGACTTGTTATTAGGTTAGAGTTTTAGATTTTTTTTAGGTTTAATTTTTAATTAGGATTTATTTTATTTTATTTTTGTTTTATCTTTTAGATTTTATTTGAGTATTTTCTTAACTTTGATGTGCATGTGATCTTTTACATTAATTTTGTAAATTGCCTACCAAAAAAGGTAAGTAGTATACCTCAATTTTTATTTTAAAATTTTTATTAAATTTTTTTATTTTATTTGTATATATTTCTTTTAGATTTTATTTTATTTTTTAAATATATATATATATATATAAACACAAGTGCACACACCAATTACATCTTCCGACACCGATTATTAGGAAAACACGTGGAATAGTACACTGAACCCTCTGAGCGTTATCAGTCGAAATTCCACGAGCCTTAGCTCTATACCTTTGACCACCCTTTGACTACAGGTATATTTTGCTAAGGTAATATGAGCTTACCCATTTTAGTCGAACCTGCATTTGTATATGCACTATATAAAAAAATATATTGAACTGGTATTACGATAACCAATACAATGAATATCCGACTGAGTATCAAAAAGGACATTACTCGTACTATAACCATAGTGTGGATAGTACCTGGGATCACTACCAACCCTTTGGAGGTTATGGTTCATACCATGGCGAGCCCAATTACTATTAACACGCTCACCAGTCGTACGAACGGGTAAATGAGCAATATTATACTGAGCAAAATGTTAAATATATTTCTCTAGAAGATTCCCTCAAGTAGATAACTGATTCGACACATACGACTGAGATGTTAGTGAAGAAATTTTATGAAGATTCATTAGAACCGAATAAAGAACTTGCAGCTTTAACTACCGTTTTCAGTGAAATTAATGCACGTTTAGATGAGGAGAAAATTGAAGAAGAACGGTTAGCTGCTAATATTGTTCAAAATGAACTTAATTGATAAAATAATATTTCCAATTTTACCCTTGATAATAATGATGAATATTTACCTAATTTAGAGGACAAAGTTAGAATAGAAAACACTACCTATTTAGATAAGGTTCAATCATCTTCATGCCATTATGAGGATGAGGAAAGTATTGACGAATAATTTGAAATTCGTAGTCATAATGACGAGGAAATCTTTACAACAATTGAGCTTCACGATAATAATGATGTTTCTAGTTTCAATCCCAATAGTGTTGATGATTATTTGCCTATTCAAGACGAAAAGAATTTAATTAGAGATACCCTTATTATAGACGGTGAAATATTTTCTTGTTATTATGAAGACGATGATGGTTTAGAGGAACGAGTTTCTTCCGATGCTAGTGTTTTAGAGTCCAAGGATTCAGGAACAATAGTCTCAAACGAAGAAGATAGATCTCGTACAGATCTTAAATGTGAGTGAGGAAGCACCACCTGATTTTAACTTAGAAGAAGCAATTGACCATTTTCAGGAATCTGATGACCTAAAAATTAGGGAAGTTATGACTAGTCTATCTAGAGACACCCAAAATTCTAAGTTTGGGGGTGATTATCATTCTCCCCGTGGTTTACCTTTGACTCTTATACAGGTCCCTCACTTGGGACTTGACATTTGTGCCTCTACCATTTTAAGATTATCTTCAAGAACTGTTTCCCGAACCTAATATTGTCCAAAAAGAAATTCAGTAGTTAGAAACACATCATATGGTTGATGTGGTTTACCCAAGCGATAATACCGTAATTGATTCTGTTTTCCCACCAAATACTTTTCTTTCAAATGTGGGAACGTATTTATGTCAAATGTGTAAATTCATAAATTTTGGAACTAAACCCGAATACTTTAGGAAATTAGAATCGACACATATTTCTAAGAATGACCACCAATTTCGTATCTTCCATTGTGTTCAGCTGAGTGAGTTAAATTCAATTGACTTCAAGGATCCGCAATTATTCAGATTATTGTTATATGATTCGTAAGATGTGACTAATCCTTTCTTGGTCTGGCTGAAGACTTTAAACTTAGCGCTCTATGGAAGGAAACCCATATGCTTTTGGTACGCGGTGCTGGTAATATCCTTCCCTATTTCTTTTAATTTGTTCATTGTTTCTCATTGATCATGCTTTCATTTATCTTTAGAACATCGAGGACTATGTTCAATTTAAGGTTGGGGGTAAATGAGAAAATTTTAAAATTTTAGTTGTACCAAAAACTCCAAAATTTAGAAATTTGTGAACAATTCAGGATGACGCTGACCATTCTAAGTAGATGGAAACAAACTTCTTGGTTGTCGGAGTTGAGGGACCCAACTAAATGGTTTATTCATAAAAGGACAAAGCTCAGGTGTTATAAATAACATGATAGTCGTCACCATATCTCGGAGTCGTCACCATATCATGTTCTATTTTTATTTTTGCATGTTTTTGTGTTTCTCTAAGTGATTTGGTAGGGCACTAGTATCGCCTTGTTGTCGCCAGGATAAAGTAGAGTGATTGAGATCAATCCTCATTATTTTAATTGAACTTGACCAAAAAAATAAAAAAAATAAAAAAAGACACTTGGATAGAAATATGTGTGTCTCCGTCGTCTAAGAAAGCGTGGAATGCAGGATCCATGTGAACTATCATGTAATCTTTTGACAAGGAGCATGCGCTTAGATTCAAAAGATCTAATCATGTTGTCGAAAAAAAATGAAAAATAAAAAATAAAAAGTTAATAATAATAATAATAATAATTGTATATATTCAGCAAATCGACTGATGGGGCCCTTGTATGTACCAGCTGAGTTGATATTAGAATTAGGATTCAGACCAGTGGGTGCGTATCTCAATCCATCTTTCCATGATTTTTATAAAGATATTCTGGTAAACACCGTTCACCTTAGTCAACATGCGCAAACTTCTATATCCATATCCATCTTCTTAATCTATTCATGTGATTGTGGTTTGTTAGATTTTGAGTATCGTGGTTCGTTGTACGACTTTCTGAGTAGTGCTTTATTTTCTTATATATGAATTTTAGTACGCTCGAATGCAAACTCATGTACAACAATTGGATTCAAAACACGGTAATTCCTCCCGTAGCCAAAGAATTTTGTAGCCAACTAAATAACATGTTTAGTGTCTACCCTCAATCGTTCACAGGTAGCTAGGCTTTGGAGTAAAAAGTTTTGTGGGTACACCTTTTGTAAACCCTCACGAGACTAAAACTCGTTCGATAGGGACACCTATGGGTTTAAAGGCTTGTTGCACACGCTAAGTGCAATCGTGATGCCTGCAAAACTGAGTTAGCATTTTTTATTTTCTAGATTGGATTTGCTTGAGGACTAGCAAATAATAAGCTTAGGGGTATTTGATAGACACATTTATGTATCTTATTTGAACTCATATCTATATTGTTTTTTCTCAATTGGTGTACTAATATTATCATTTTCTATGTATTTAGGTATTTTTACGGAATAAACGGTCGTGGAAGAATAGGCTTGAAAAGAGCTAAAAACACCCTTTAAAAAGTGTTGAAGGCACCCAAGAGAATTGATAAAGGCACCCACTTATTTCATTTCAAAATGAAATACTGGCAGGAAAAAAATCCTCTCTTAAACTGTGCGAACTAAATTCATGATTTGGAGAAATTTCTGAGGAATTAAGACAAAAAAATATATTTTTACCATTATTGCAAGAGTTGTACTCGGGTTAAACACTTAAAAATCGAATCAGAATCTCGTCAACATGGCTGGTTACGATTAAAAAGAAAGAAAAATATATTCTCGATATTTTGATGTTAAATCAGAGATCCTTGCTTAATTAACACGACAACAAATAAGGTAAGAAGATTATTCGGGTGCTCCGAGAAGGAAATATCGAGTTGAATAAAGAAAGAACATGATCAAGACTTCTCCGATATTTTCTTTGGTTCTACCAATATTTATTATCGTGATACTCGAGAAGATTTGATGGAGAAGTTGTTGTTGTATAAATAGGAGAGTCGAGGAATGAATTGGGGGGTTGGCTTCGGCAAAAAGTGAAGAAAATAAAAATCAGAAAAAAAATATGCTCATGATGAAGAAGATGAAAAAACTATCACTAAAAGTTTGAAGAAAAACTTCGTCGTGAAAACGAAGAACAACGTCCTAAAAACTTATGTAACATTTTTTGTTGCTTTCAGCTACGGAAAAGAAACATTTGTAACGTTTATAAACATCTCAAATTCACTGTGTCCATTTTATTTCTTCTTTTCGAAGCACTTTTTTGCCATGCATTCATCTTTTGAGTGCGTTTTGAGCACCATGAGTTGAACCCCAACACTGGGAAAGTGGAGGAAGTCATATTTCACAATCAAGTGGTAACTATAATTAATTTTAATGAATTTTTGCAATTGATTTTAAATGAAATTATGATTCCATTAATTATTTGTCATTTAATTTGATGGATCATGCTTAGCTTAGGTGTTTTGATGATCCATGCTTAGGATTTACAGTCAATGTTTTAGAAATCTACCTATGACAAAGAATAAGAGTCCAACAATATAATTTTTAATTTTTCAGAACTAATTTACGAATCACTTGATTATGTTGATGGTGGAATCTTGAGTCCAAGTATCTCTAAATATTATTATCATCTTTTGTAATATTTGCTAGTATTAGAAATTAAATCTAAATTCAACCTTTACAAGTCTTAGAGTTCGAATCCTTTCTTTACCACTACTACAATCACATCAAGTATTCCTTTGTGAATGACAAATCTTTTGGCTTTTTGGATTAAGCGTGTCGCTTCCCTCTTTTCCTGTGGTAGAATATTATCTCGAAGGTATTTAATATATGGGTCCCGTCAGTCCTTATCATTGTGTATAGTCAGTATTTCTGATTGTTGTGGCGGGATTTGACAATTGGAGCAAGATCCCTGCAATAATCGGGATTGTGCCTCCATGGTGGGCCAGTAATACCCAAGACGTTGTATGCGTCTATACAAGGTTACCACTAGCGTCTGACCGCACATCTCAAGGTGTACTTGATTAAGTCTCTCTTGTACTTCATCATCCCACAGACATCTCGACAGAGAGCCATCTGAGAATCTATGATATAATACTCTATGTAATAGAAAGAGATACTTTAACTCTTTAAGACTGACCTTCCCTTGGCTATGTGAATTGCTAATCTCTTGGATAATAAGCGTGCTCCAGTCATTAGCTTGTTCTTCAGGCTTGTTTATCCATGTCAAGGGCATGGTACGTCTTTGCACAGTAAGGGTTGCCTCCGAGTATTCGAATTGTAGTTTCGAGGCTAGAGTTGCCAAGAAATCAGCGTGTCTGTTGTTGGTGCGCCCTATATGTACGATCGTCACCTCAGCAAAGTGAGTTAAAATCTTTTGTGCCTCAGCCCTATACGGGGATAGGTTTTCTTCCTTGAGAGAATATACACCATTCATCTGGTTTACTAGTAACTTCGAGTCTCCCCTTATTTCGAGACGTGTCGCTCCAGCTTGCTTGGCTAGCGATAGTCCTAAAGGAAAGGCTTCATACTCGACAGAGTTGTTGGTGCATTTGTAGTCCAGCTTGAACGAATATAAGAACACTTCGCCGGTTGGTGAAACTAGTACGACGCTGACTCCTCCTGTTTTATTGGTTGGGGTAGAAGAGCCATCAAAGTACAATAACCAGACTTCTTCTTCAGCGAGTGAGATGTCTGAGAATTTTCCAGGTATGTCTTCATGAGTCGTAGTATCATTTTCCCATGGAAAAGCTGCAAGTAGGTCTGCGACTGCTTGTCCCTTTATCGCTTTTGGTGATACACATGATATGTCGAACTCTGACATCTGTAGCAACCATTTTGCTGCTCGTCATATGAGAGCAGGTTTTGATAGTAAAAATTTTATGGGATCATCCTTAGCCATCAACACCACTCTATTCGCCAGTAGATAATGCCGAAACTTCTAGATGGCATGCACCAAGGACATGCATGATATTCAACCTTGGGATATCTCAGCTCTGCATCTCTTAATGTACGACTGAGATAGTAGATGGGACATTCAGTCCCCATGTCATCTTCTTGATAGTAGATGGGGCCCTATGACTGAAGGACGTGTAAAGAAGTAATGGTTTTCCCGGAGCTGGACATTTCATAACGGATGGTGATAGCAACAATTGTTGAATTTGATGAAATGCTTTCTGTTGCGTAGATGACTAAACAAAACTCGCCTCTTTCTTTAGCAGGGGTGTAAATGAAGCAAAAAATTGAGCTAGTCTGGGAATAAAGCGTCAAATATATGATACCTTTCCCATGAAAATTTTAAGTTCCCTTATGGTGCGTGGCAGTGGCGTGGTGGTGATAGCTTTTGTTTTGGTCGGGTCCACCTTGATTCCTTCTGCAATTACCTGAAATCCAGGAACTTCCCATAGGATACGCATAAGGTGCATTTCAGATGGTTCATCTTCAAATGGTATTCATGGCATCTCTCGAAGAATTAGCGTAGGACATCTGCATGGGATGCTCTAGTTTTGGATTTCACTACCACGTCGTCGACATAGTCTTCCACTTACTTGTGCATCATATCATGAAAAATTGTTGTCATGGCTCTTCGATAAGTAGCGCCGGCATTCTTCAATCCAAAGGGCATCACTGTGTAATAGAATTTCCCGATAGGAGTTTAAAACGTGGTTTTCTCAGCATCATACTCGTACATCTTTATTTGATTATAGACATCCATGAACGAAAACATGTCATGTCCACTGATAGCATCTACGAGCATGTCGATGTTCGGGAGAGGAAAGTCATCCTTGGGACAGGATTTGTTCAGGTTCCTGAATTCCACACAACATCTTATTTGTCCATTATTCTTCTTGATGGGGACAACGTTGGCCAACCATGTGGGGTGTTGGATTGGCTTGATGAAACCTCCTGCCAGCAACTTTGGAATTTCAATCTTGATTTGTTCCTCAACTTCATGCCTGAACTGTCTAAGTTGTTGCTTGACGGGCTTGGCGTTTTGAGCGACGTGTAAGTGATGAGTGACCAGTTTGTAATCCAACCCTGGCATTTCTTCGTAAGTCTAAGCAAAGACGTCTTGGTATTCCTTGAGTATAATGACAAGCCTTACTTTTTCTTCTGGTGACAAGGTTGAGCTGATTGAAACAGGTCGTGGATTTTCTTTCATTCCTAGATCGATGGTTTCAAGCGTGTCGGCCGTAGCATCTGTACCATATTGTAGTTGTCACGGTGTATCTTGAACCTCTTCATGACGTTGTTCCTCATTGTGGCTGCATATTTGTGGGTGGGGCCTTCCCTGTTAATTGCTAACAGCGACTGCAGAGGTAGACTACTCTTCCCTTGTTGTCACAACCAGTCACGAAACTATGGCCTCTCTTAGTAGGTTGAGGATTTGTGGCGCCGGATGCCCCATAGTGGTATCTAGAGGGTCTGGAAGTCGCTCCTGGTGACCCGTCTTTTGCGGCAATGGTTGATGGTTCATCCGCTATCGATGCCCAGTAAGGTAACAGCGTGATGTAGACTTTGTTGGATGGTTCGACAATATCATCCTATGGTTTGAAGAAATCAACATTATATATTAGAGTGTAGGGTGATGTCGATGTTGTTATGCGTGTGATTTTCCCGTTCAACATTGCCTTCACGCATTGATGATAGGTGGAAGAGACAACTTTCTTTTCATGTAGCCTAGTATCATGTGGTACTCGGGATCCTTTGTAATGACGTGGAATTTAACCTTGGACAAGATAGGACCCACTCGTAAGTTTAAATAAACATGTCCATAGGAGTTAGTGTAGTTACCTTCGAAATCTTTCATCACTATGGGATGTTGCATGATATGATTCTGCGGGACTTGGGCCGTTTTGAGCGTCTTGAGTGTAATAATATTAGCAGTCGCTCCTGTGTCGATAAAGGCCCTTCTGAATTCGAACTCCTTGACATGGGCAGTAACATACAGGGCTCCGTTGTGACCTTCTTCGGCCATCATGTCTTCTTCGGTGAAAGTGACGTTATTCATAGCTGGGCTGTCTGATATAACTGTTTTTTTATCTATATTGGAGTCGGCATCAGGTGTGTGTTCACGGCTATGCTATTGAGAGCATCAAAGGTGTCGACGCGTTGATCCTTGGAAAGTGAAGAAGCTCGCACAAGTTTTCAGTTAGAAATATGGCTTTCTGGTTCACTGGTTTTTCTATAGTGGTGAAGATCCCAATATTGTGAGGTGGAGAATCACCAGTCGAGAAATTTATCCCTGGTTCTGTGGAGCCTGGGCCTCGTTCAAAAACGTTAAGACATCCTACTTCTTCTATTAATTTGACGAGAGAAGAGAACAAATCACCTACCGCATTTTCCAGTTTTGTTAGAATTCTTGCTTGAAATTCTTGTCTTCGCATCAACTCAGCCAGAGTGATTGGGGTTTCGACCACTTTGGTAGTTCCGTTGATGAGACATGGGTTGGTGACGTCATTGAATGCCGGAGAAAGGTTGTGCGCGTCGCTATTGATATTGATAGGGAAAATGTTAGAATTGGTGGTAATTGAATCTGACCTGGGCCAACCATTTTTGGATAGTTGAGAAATTGGTTTTCAGAGGTTTGAAGAATTGGATTCGTGACTGAGATATTGATCTCCCATTAAGGTCACCAATTGTTAGTACCTAAAAATGATTCTAGGCAAAACAATGTATTGTTGAAGTACTTTCTTTAGATTCAGAAATCAAAATCATACAGGGGAAACCTAAACCACGAAAATAGTCGTTCCGCCCTTCTTCGGTCACAAGGAGAGAAAATGGGTTGATCTTAGGGGAGGGAAGCAAAGAAATTTGAAGGAATTTGTGTGTTGAATTGCATGTAGAGATGGAGAATAACAGAGCTGTGAGAATGATCAGCTTGTTCTCTTTTTGAAATGGGTTAAGTAGCCTATTTATAATAGTTTGTAACATAAATTTTCCTTGCAAAGTAGTGGAGGTAGCTGAGAGATGGAGAATGTGAGGATAATGGTTTAACCTCCCATTATGCCTTGGGAACTTTCTGGAAGACCATTACTCCATTAACTACTTCAGCCTTACCACTATTTTGTAACTTTCTCATCATTGGGTGTTGCCACGCCGCATGTTGCTGCAACCACCAGACCAAAACTCCATGAATAATCCCCCATGTAATATAATTTGATTTCTCGTAGGAATTAGTGGAGTCATGGACTCAAAGCATGTAAGTAAGATAGTGCTACTAATAAGCTTGTCAGGATGATGCTAGCACAAGCAAGGGTAAAAAAAATGCACGAAAATAGGAAGAGGGGAAAGCTAACGCTAGCTTTGTATCTAACAACGTCAAGTTTGGCGCTGGTGCTACCGCTAGCACCGTTAGGGCCTGTTTGGCGCGTGAGTATGTTGGCTTTGCTGACTTTTTGGCCTTTGTTGGCCTTTGGTACAGGTGTATGCTACTCATTTGTGTTGAGAACGTGGCTAGAACTTGCTAAGGCTGGAACTTTCCAGTACCATGGTTATTGCCTATGCGGCGCTAGCTTTGGCATTCATTAATGTCGTGACCATAACTATGACCTATTTAGAGTTTCTCAGTCTTGTGAGATTTAATTGTTAGCATTTATGCTTAAATTTTATGCAGTGCATACAGAACATTTTCAAGAGATTTGGCTGTGGAAGTTTGCAACTTGATACAATGCTTGATGCGGCTCTGCAATTAGATGGTATGCATCTAGTTTGCGTTTTCGTTCAGATATGGCTTAGCCTCTATTCAGAATGTTCGCAATTTTGTATAATTAGTGTATTCTGATTAACACAAATGGTGTATATGGATGCACATGAAATAACGAGAGTTTTGCTAAGTAAAGCCCCCAGAAATTTTGAAAGTGCATGAATATATATAAAGAGCCACAAAACTATTGCAGCTATGAGCTGAATACACCTTTTTCGATTTTCTTACAGAATGTAGGATATCAGTATGTATTCATAATTCTGATGTCGGGTCAGGAATTTATATACTCCCTCCATCTTAAATTATAAGTCCGGTTTAAAAGTCAATATTTTAAGAAGAACGCAGGAATTAACAAAACTGCCCATATTAAATGTTAAATTTTTACTATAGTTAAAATTAAACATATTTAGTATATACTAATATTATATATTCAGTAGTATTTGGTAAAAAGGAATGTAAGGGAAGATTATTTCCTAATTATACAAATATCATTTTATTTTTAAAACGAACGAAGTATAACCAAGAAAGATATTAACGCATTTGTTTCCTAACTATACAAATATTATTTAAAATTTTAAATTGGACTATTAAAAATAATTTTATAATTATAAAAAATTAAGGGTATGTTCGATAGTTTAATAAAAAAATATGACTATAAACAGAAGTTAGACAACTATTTTAAGACAAATTAAAGTAGAATAAAGGACTTTAATTTTTAAAACGGAGGAAGCATATTTATTTCATGCTATATAACAAAGAAAAACAAACAAGCCTTAAGAAAATCTACAATTTTGGGTCCAACATTTGAGGCTCTAGGCAATAGCCCATCGAGCGTACTCTCTAAGACGGCTCTTAGAAACCAATATAGAACGGCATGAAATTAGTTTACAGTGGTAAACCCAATATAGAACGGCATGGACCATTCTAAGGTTGTATCTTAATGCTGGATTACTGCTGAACAATTTCGATTAAACTATCGGAGACAAACCAATATAGATCTCATTCACCGCTCAAATGAATACAGGACTAAGACTAGTCAAATCAGATAATAATTATACAAAATTGAAGTTTCAAACACATCGTCAGAAGTACCAGTGTACTTCTAGTTCACAGATCATACCAGTTCACTATTACAAATTCCCGCAATCCCAAACACAAAGGTTACACGAAAAATTAACAACTCGTCTTCCACAAGAAACCACAAAACAGAATTATGGTAGATAAACCTCTTAACTGAGAAGGTAACAACAGTACCTTACTACGATACCCTCATAACAAGCAGGACTAAAACATTCCCGAGGGACAAACTAACCTTACCGGGAATAGACATCGGGGCGACGTCCATAACCCCTTTCAGGGCCATCATACGACCTAGATCTTTCTCTCCTAGACCGTCCCCCGCCATAAGGGGATCTTCGAGGAGGGGGGGAATAGTGACGACCACCATAAGGAGATCTTCGAGGGGGGGAATAGTCACGACCGCCTCGATAAGGTGATGAGCGCCTTGGAGACCTACGATACTCATCACGGCCATAACCACCACCACCACCACCACCACCACCACCACCACCACCACGGTACCTGCCACGGTCACCTCTATAACCTGAAATGATGGGGGCAAATATTAAAGAGAATCAAGAAAAAATAAAACAAGTCCATTAATTATGGGTTGAAATATCAATGAAACTCACCAGTTTCTCTGGTACTTTTAGCTCCTAGATAGTTTCCAGGGGTTGGTGTTCTAGGGCGCTTCCTCCTTGACTGAAAAATAAATAAAACACCTCAATCCCCTAGATTTTGTTGCACATAATCTTTAATCAGCTGGATGAGAGGTCACAGAGTCATGGGCAACATAATGTGAATGCAAAGTTACACATGGCAGGAATTTGACATGACAAAACAGCGAGTAAATTAGTCCAGAACACCATGGATAGGGTGACAGGCAAAACAAAAGGGAAAATAAAAATTAACAACAGAATAGAAATCTAAATATCAAGTCACACATTAGAACTACTAGTAAGGTCATTAAACAAATGCCAGCTGTAAGATACCATAAATTCCCGATTAGAGAGTTGTTGGTAATTTCCGTTGATTAGTTGAGAGAGATTTGAAGATGCATGCGCAGGTTTAGTTGTTGTGGGAAATAATTGCTATATTTAGTTGAGATCAGATGCATATGAAATTCTGTTAAGCTGGCCATTGCTCAAGCTGTGTGTAACTTAAGTTGAGATGGGTGAACTGATCATCTTTGTATGTTGCCAACACAGCTGAACGCAATTCTTCTGAATATAACCAAAAACCTCCAAGTCAAGATGAAAGTACTTACTAATAACTAACAATAATGCACATACTTCATCAACTCCTGACCAACTTTACTAATACATTACCTTCTCAACAGTGATGCATCTGCCCTCCAATACAGAGTGATTGAGATGTTTGATACAGCGATCAGCATCTCCAACGTTGTCCATCGTCACAAAAGCAAAACCTCGAGAAATCTGTGTACGAGGCTCCATAACGAGACGGCATGAACTTACCTGTAAAAACAGAAAAAACCCATTAACAAAGGGAGAACACATACACACCAACAAACAAAGACACGTGCAATCATGTACTTATACAAGCAAGCTAACCTTTCCCTCCTTGGAGAAGTGATCCTCAAGGTCCCTTTCTGTGACCCTACTTGACAGACCAGTCACGTAAAGCGTATTTCCAGGATTTAAGGCATCATTCCTAATTTCCAAGGTTCCACATATAAATAACAAAATTTATAGGTAGTAATAATCCAGACAAATATCAACTAGAAAGTTGCAGCTTTACTAATCAAGAATGAAATAGAAGGATACAGAAGTTAAGACTAGACAAACCCGTTGGGACTTCTTGACCTCGATCTAGATCGGTCCCTTGATCTGGACCTGGATCTGGGACGTTCTAGAGGGGGAGGAGATCTTGAATACCTGATATATTCAGTTCACAGGACGAAAAAGCATAGTGAGAAAATGAAGCCTAAAGAGTATTTAAAGCTGACAAACTATACCAACAGACAACAAGACCCACAGGCCACAGCCCCAATGTTAAAGCAAGGAAGAGGTTCCAAGATTGATTTTTACTTCTTGATGAATATGAGCTAGTGATAAATAACACACCTAAAGAATGAGTACAAATGGAAAATATAATTCCTAAAACACCTTCCAAAGTACAATACAGCCTTGATGATAAACCTTCTTGATATCATTTCGAATCTACTTAAATAATCTATTCTTGGATGTGAATTCAAAGACACTGTTCAACAAGACAATTTATGTACAATCAAGGAGTAATATATTAATCCCCATCCCCACGTTCCAACAACGCAACAACAATGTTTAAAAACACAAATTCATGAAGCTAATAGAGTAGTAGAAACTACAGGCATTTTCGACTGTCTATAATTTTGAGCAGCAGTATAGTAACAGCTACTCAAAAGCCAAAATAAACCCTAATCTTAATGAATTAGACAAACCAATTTACTTTAACTGACAAAATGGCAACTGAAACATGCCCTAAATTCTAAAGCTTAAAGAAAATCAGATATATGATATGTCCAAACTTAGAACATTTCACTAAAGGCAGCTTAAATCAAGAATACAGTTCTAATTTAGGGGACAAACCATAAAATCGTAAAACGATTTATGAAAGTATAGCGAGATAAGCATATACCTTCTACGAGGTGAATCGGCCTGCAATACACAAAGGATAATGGAAAATTAGGGTTTATCGCTGTGAAGAGATGAAATGTAAATACACCTTACATAAACAGGGAAATTACTTACCATGATCAGATGAATGAGAGTAGACTAAACCTCTAGAGAAGGACGATGATGGAAAGTTAGGGTTTCTTAGCAAACCCCGAGGACGAAATAATGAAGCACTATTATTCCTACAGCCCGAATGGGTGAGAACTGAGAAGTGACGGAATGGGGCATATATAAGTGCAATTATACAGTGGAAGAAGAAACATTTTTACATGGTCGGATATTTACACTACTGTCCCTGTTTCGATTTCAATTTTCAAATTATTTCTACATTATTAGTGGGAGAGCAAAAGTAATACTCCCTGTTACTATTATTTTTTCAATTTAATCTATTTTTAGGTTAAATTAAAAAAATGATAATAACATTTTTATAAAAACAGAGAAAATATAAAAAAGTAAAAATTGTGGTCAACTCGTTAACCAGATCAAATGCTCATACTAAGCCTTAATATGTTTTAAGTTTTAATCCAATCATCTTATAATTTTTTCATGGGTATTGATTTAAATCTTAGATTAAATTGTTTTAGAAATGATGAGAAAAGTTTAGTAATGATTGTAGTGGAATAGTTAAGAGGGTAAATCATTTTTTGTGGGTTTTTATAAAATATTAATCTCGGATCAAAGTTCTTAAAGGGATCATCAATTTTGGATCAAATAGTAATTTTTTAGCTTTACGATTTATAACGTCTGAAACATGTTAACTTGGTTATAGGTCCATATTGGAATTTGTTACCTTTGTTATTGAAACATGTTAACTTGGTTATTGGTCCCTATTGGAATTTGTTATATTTGTCAATTGTTAGAGCATTACTTTGTTGAATCCATCAAGCGTTGGTATGTGATAGATATGTTTGTGTATCTTAATTGATCTCATATTTATAATGTTTTTTCTCAATTTTTGTACTAATATTGGCCTTTTGTAGGTATTTTTGAATAATAAACAATTGTGAAAAAGTTGGCGAAAAAAAATGTTAAAGGCACCCAAAAAATTACTAAAGGCGCCCACCATGAATTGATAAAGACACCCACCTTGCTTCCTTTCAAATTGAAATTGGCGGGAAACACACTCTCGCCTGTAAGAATCTTTTTTTCAGCAGTTTCGGAGGAGTTTCAAGGAAGGTTAAACTCTTGCCTTACTAAAACATGTTTACATGAGTTGGAAAGTCTTAAAGCTCGAAAGAATTTCGTAAAGATCATATCTTATTCTCTTTCTCAGCAAGAATATCAGGGAGAAAACCAATTGCGTGAGACAAGGGATTTTCTTCCTTGTTTTGCTTAAACTTGTTTTTATAACAATCAAGATCCTGTGAGAGAACTATAGAAACAGAGAGACATAACAGATCACGCATAATATCTTTTGTTCAAAGAGAATTAATTGTTGAGATTGATTTCATTAAATACAAGATACTTTCAGTATTGGGAGGAATAGGATGGTCGGGTAGTATAAATAGGGAGTTTGGGCCGAAGTACAAGGGGGACCGAGAGAGCCAAAATCAAAACTCATAAAATTCAGTTCATCTCTGCAATTTCCAGGTCCGAGGAAGAAGAAGAAGGAGGAACCGTTGTTGTAGGGTCCAATCTGTCGTTAACCACCGTTGCCATTTTTTTCAAAATTAGTACCTACAACAACAGAAATTGCTGCAGTAACAATAACAGTTTCAGAACTTAATACTCTTGGAAGCAGTTGTTCTTAACATCTCCAGCAGACAGTCTTTATCCAGCTGCACCCACAAACCGTTCCACTTATAATGCTTTTCTGGTGTGTCGTTTACTCATTAAGAGAATAAAGAAAAATTGTAATTCTTTTTCCACAATAATAAAATTAAATGTTTAATCAATTTTCTTGGATTTTTCTTATTACCATAAGTGGCTAGATTTCTTCTCTAGGGTGTAGGAGGAAACTATTTTTGATGGGTATTTATTAGTTTTCAATTTCTTTGATTTATTACTCTATTTTTGTGTTTTTCAAAGATTAATAATTTTCTCTTTTAAAAAAGCTTCAAAATAATTGTTGGGCATAGTTAGGCTATTGATATTTTATAAGCGAAGGAGAATTAGATTTTTAACAAAACAATGAAAGTTGTATTAGAATTTTAAAACTATAATTCTTCTAAAACATGAGATTGGGTTCAAAAATTGTTTTATGTAATTAGAGAGTAATACTTGAAGTAGTAATTAATTAATTTTACAACCATCATAAATAGTGGAATCTGAAGCCCTATAATTTTCTTATATTTGTTTATCAACCAAGTTGTTTAGTTATTTTCTTTAAATTTATTTCTTAAAATCAACAACAACAAATTCTTATTTTGGCACATAATTAGGGTTAGAAATATTATAATCAATCTCGGTGGACAAACCCGTACTTACCGCTTCTACTTTGTAGTTGTCGTACGATTGCGGTTATAGGTTTAAAATCATATCAATTTTTGGCGCCGCTGCTGGGGATTGAAAAATAATATTTTTAGTTAACTTTAAATTTTGTGTTAATTAGGCTAGTTACTTTAGAATTTTATTTATTTATTTTTTATTTTCTATATTTCATTTGGGTATTTCTTGTCTTTGTTGTGCACGTAGTATTTTACAAATATTTTGTGGAAAATTGCCTACCATAAAGGTTAGTAAAATCCAATTTTTAATTCATTAATTTTTATTTTTAGATTTTATTTCCTTTTTAGTGTGTTTGTGCATATTTTATTTTTAGTTTTATAACTATGTATAAAAAAACACATTTGCACACACCATTTTGCATCGTCAGATCACCGATTTTCATGAAAACTTGTGGATAAGTAAGCTGAACCCGTGTCTTGGGCCTGATGGGAGTTACCAGCTGAAAGTCAACAAACCTTAACCTTGTACCTTTGACCAGTCTTTGACTGTAGGTATATTCTTTTAAGGTAAACCAAGCTTACCTAAATTAGTGAACCCTGCATTTACATGTGCACAAATTATTTCTTAACACTAGTATTCTTGTTTGTGTATGCCTCGTTGGATACGTGTAGGAAATAGACTTGAAGAAAACGATTGGTATTGTTTAAGTCCGACTCCTAGCACGTTTGTTGGTGGTTCATCTTTATTTTCTGTAATGGGTGGTAATAATAATGATGAAAACCTGGTAACCAAAACCATAAGAGACCGTATGAACCCCTCTAGATTAGTACATGAATCTGTGGTAGTTTTACCCGCTTCTAATGGGAAATTTGTTATCAAACCTGGAACAATCAATATGCTTCGTACATTTAGGGGGGTAGACAATGAAAACCCTTACACTCATATTAGAGACTTCGAAATGATTTGAGGGACTATGAGCTATCCAAATGTCTCGGTAGATGTGCATAGGTTGCGTTTGTTTCCTTTTTTCCTTGATGAGAAGGCCAAAGAGTGGTATCATTTCATTCCCGCTACAACAATTACCAAATGGGATGGCTTCTTAGAGGCCTTTATTAAGAAATTCCACCCACACCATAAGACTGTTGCTGTTTGTCAGTCTATTCAAACATTTAAACATAAATTAGGTTATCATGTTATACAAGTGTCCGCATCACGGGTTTGAAAAATCCATATGGCCCAAATCTTGTATGAGGGCCTAGATAGTGAAACCCGTATGCAGGTAGAAACAATAAGTGGTGGATAGTTTACTCATAAGGATCCAAACACTTGTTTTGACTCGTTTATCGAGTTAGCTGAGAAAACACGACGATGTGATTCAATGAGAGAACCGTGTGTAACTAGGAACCCAATTCATAGGGTTAATCAAGTTGATAATGGTTCAGAAATTCTTAGGCGTCTAGAGGCCTTAGAGATTAGGAGTCAAGAAGAGTCAAGTCAGGTTATGAGCTACAATAATGAGCCCCATTTTTACCCAAATGAAACTACCCGTGACCAGGTTAGTGTCTTGCATGGAGGTATGAACTCTAAATATGAGGGTCGACCCAAGTTTGACCCATATTCTAATACCTATAACCCCGGATGGAGACATAACCCAAATTTCTCATGGTCTAAAGGTACCCATCAGGGTGGCCCATCTAGCAATCCACCACCAGGTTTTCCTAAGAACCCAAATCAAGCCCAAGAACCAAGCCCAGCTGATACTAAGTTGGTGACTTTAGAGGAATCACTGAAACTCGTAGCCAATCAAGCTGTCCAGAGCAGCCAGACTTCGTCTTGATGAGTCAACGTCAAATAAACTAAATGATAGGGAGAGTGGGACATTTCCTAGCCAACTGACTCCGAATCCAAAAGGAGTTCACCAGGTAACTAGGACTGGTAGTTCTACTGAGCACGTTCAAGCAGTCATTACCCTTAGGAGTGGCAAAACAGTTGAAAACACGGTAGAGCAACCTAAGGGTAATAATCAAAGTGAAAAAGAGTCGGAGGTCGACAAAACTCCTAGAAATACTAATGGGACTGAGAAAGATATAGGCCCAAATGAGGAAAATGTACCTGAAAGAATGTTTACACCACCCGCACCATTTCCCAAAGACTTTCCAAGAAAAAGCCTGGCATTTATGCTGAAATCCTAGACATCTTTAAGCAGGTTAAGATCAACCTTCCCCTGTTAGATGCAATTAAATATATTCCAATCTATGCCAAGTTCCTACAAGATATGTGTACGATCAAAGGGGACATGAGTGTCCGTAAAAAGGAATTCTTCCAACAAGTTAGTTCCTTACTTACACAACATTACCCAGTCAAATTCAAAGACCCTGGTTGTCCCACTATTACTTGTACTATATACAATCAACGGATAGAAAATACACTTTCAGATCTTGGGGATAGTGTGAATCTTTTACCATTCTCGGTATACGAACAACTTGGACTAAGGGAGATAAAACCAACTAGGATTACACTTCAGTTAGCCGACAGGTAAATCAAGATTCCACATGGAAATATTGAAGACGTTTTGGTTCAGGTAGAAAATTTTGTATATCCAGTTGACTTTGTGATTCTAGACGCTCAACCTATCTCAGACTAAGAAATCCACATTCCAATCATCCTAGGTCGACCGTTCTTAGCAACTTCTAATGCAATAATCAATTGTCAAAACTGTCAAGTGGAATTTTCTTTTGGCAATCAAAAATTCTCGGTGAATGTTTTTAAAGCCTTCCAAGCCCCTTCAGACCGTGACCACTATGAGTCTGTTTGCATGATTGATTCTCTAGTTGAGAACACTTTTAGCACTAATAGTGTTAATGATCCGCTAGAGGCCTGCTTGGCCCATTTTGGAGCCTACTACTATGAGGATAGTCATTTTGAAGAAGTTAATGCGTTGTTAGTTTCTGCACCACTTTGGATTATGGGAAATGGCAGTGTAAATCTAAACCTCTTCCGCCCACTACAAATAAGCTCGTCCCATCTTTAGTTAAAGCTCTCACCCTTGAATTAAAGTTGTTACCAGATATGTTGAAATATGTGTTTCTAGATAATGAGAATACTCTTCCTAATATTATTGCCTATGACTTAGAGCCCAATCAGGAAAGTAAACTAGTTAGTGTTCTCCGAGAGCACAAGGCTGCCCTTGGGTGGACCATAACAAATTTGAAAGGAATTAGTCATGCTGACTGTATGCACCGAATCTACCTAGAATAAGGTGCCAAGACCTTAAGAAAAATGCAGCGACGTTTGAACCCCAACATGAAAGATGTTGTCCGCACAGAGGTGCTCAAGTTGTTAGATGCGGGTATTATCAACCCCATATCTGATAGTAAATGGGTCATCCATGTCCAGGTTGTCCCAAAGAAGTCTGGGATTACAGTTGTTGAGAATAAGAGCAATGAATTGATCCCCACCCGAGTTACTACTGGGAGGAGAGTTTTGTATAAACTACCGTGAGTTGAACTCAGTCACTAGGAAAGATTATTTTCCTATACCACTCATTGACCAGATGCTAGAAAGATTAGGCGGTATAACCATTACTGTTTTCTAGATGGATACTCTGGGTATAACCAAATCCCCATAGCCCCATAAGACCAAGATAAAACCACCTTCACATATCCATTTGGTACTTTTGCTTACAGGCGTATTCCTTTGGGGTTGTGTAATACACCCGCAAAATTCCAACGTTACATGTTGAGTATCTTCTCGGACATGGTGGAATGGTTTCTCGAGGTCTTTATGGATGATTTTTTCGGTTTTTGGTTCTTCTTTCGAAATTTTTTGTACCACCTTACACTAGTTCTAGAACATTGTACAGAAAAAAACTTAGTCCTAAAGTGGAAAAAGTGTCATTTTATGGTTAAATCTGGAATAGTGTTAGGACATGTGGTGTCCGTTAAGGGAATGGAAGTTGATAGACCAAGGTTGACCTAATTTCTAAATTAAGACCTCCTAAGAATGTAACATGTGAAAGATCTTTCCTTGGTCATGTTGGATTTTATCGTCGTTTCATCAAAGACTTTAGCAAGATTGCCTTACCTATGTCGAACCTACTTGGTAAAGATATTACCTTTGTTTTTGATGAAACATGTATTGAAGCTTTCGAGAAGCTTAAATCTTCGTTAACTTATGCCCATATAATCCGACCACCTGATTGGAACATCTCATTTGAACTCATGTGTGATGCGTCTGATTACGCGGTCGATGCTGTCCTTGGACAAAGACATGATAAAGCACGTTCTATGATTTATTATGCTAGTAAAACCCTAAATGATGCCCAGATAAACTACACAACCAAACTAAGAAGGAATTGTTAGCCATCGTATTTTCACTTGATAAAATTTAGATCATACCTTCTTGGGTCAAAGGTTATAGTCTACTCTGACCATGCCACGCTCAAGTATCTTCTAAGAAGGACTCGAAGCCTCGACTGATTAGATGGGTTTTACTGTTACAAGAATTTACTCTAGAGATTTTTGATAAAAAGGGTTCTGAAAATGTAGTAGCCGACCATTTATCCTGTATCCTTGTTGAGTCTAAAGATGATGAGACCAGTCCTTAACACATTTCCTGATGAACAATTGTTTTCCATCTCTCAGTTACCCTGGTTTGCCGATATTGTTAATTATTTGGTGACTGGCCTAATGCCTGGGAATCGGTCTAAACAGAATAGAGTAAATTTCTTGTCTGAGGTCAAACATTTTTCTGGGATGATCCGTACTTTTTTAAATATTATCCAGACCAGATCATCTGTCGTTGTGTTCCGACAAAGAAATCTCCAGTGTGCTCACTTTCTGTCACTCTCGAGCTTGTAGGGGTCATTTTAGTGCAAAAAAATAGTTGCTAACGTCTTGCAGTCTGGTTTCTATTGGTCTTATTTATTCAAAGATTCCTACACATTTTGTCAAAGTTGGGAAAGATGTCAGAAATTAGGAAAGTTGACCCACCGTAATATGATGCCATTGAGTCCTATCTTGATAATAGAACTATTTTATGTATGGGTTATTGATTTTATGGGTCCCTTTGTTAACTCTTTTGGCAACTTTTATGTTCTGCTAGTTGACTATGTGTCCAAGTGGGTTGAAGTTATAACTACCGAGACAAATACGCTACATTATGATCAAGTTTGTTAGAGACAATATTTTCTCTCGATTTGGTATGCCTAGAACAATTATTAGTGATAGAGAGTCCTATTTTTGTAATCGTTCCTTTGAATCCCTCATGAAAAAGTACTCCATCACTCATAAGGTTTCTACACCTTTCCCACAAACTTTTGGCCAAGTAGAAGTGTCTAATAGGCAAATCAAACAAATTTTGGTAAAGATCGTAAACCCCACTCGGAAAGACTGGTCTTTGCGCTTAATAGAAGCTTTGTGGTCCCACCGAAGCGCTTTTAAGACTCCTCTGGGGATGTCTCCATATAGACTCGTCTTCGGTAAAGCCTGCCATTTGCCTGTAGAATTAGAACACCATGCTTATTGGGCTATTAAACGGCTAAACTTTGACCTACTAACCGCTGATGACAACCGTAGACTTCAACTCAATGATTTAGAAGAAATTTATAATGATGCTTACCAAAATATGAAATATATAAGGAGAAAACTAAAAAATTTCATGATAAATCGATTATTCGAAAGTCATTTGATCCTGGTCAAAAAGTTCTCTTGTATAATTCTCGTTTACATCTCTTTCCTGGTAAGTTAGGATCCCGGTGGTCGGGCCCATACTATGTCAAGATCGTTTTTCCACATGGCGTAGTAGAAGTTGAAAATCCGAAGAATGGAGAAACGTTCAAAGTTAACGGTCAACGGTTGAAACCATTTTTGGAGTTGAACACTCATGCAGTGGAAGAATCAGAACTGAATGATCTTGTCTATCAAGACTAATCTGCAAGGTAACCATGTCTGGCTGAAGACGTTAAACTTAATGCTTTATGGGAGGCAACCCATATGCTTTTGGTACACAATGCTGGTAATATCTTTCACTATCTCTTTTAGTTGGCTCGGTAATTCTATTTGTTTGTGCTTTTATTCATTATCTTTAGAACATCGAGGACTATGTTCAATTTAAGTATAGGGGTAAGGGAGAAAATTTTAATTTTTTTAGTTGTACCAAATACTCCAAAATCTAGAAACTTGTGAACAATTCAGGATGATACTAACCATTCTAAGTAGATGGAAACAAAACTTTTGGTTGTAGGAGTTGAGGGACCCAACTAAATGGTCTATTCATAAAAGGACAAAGCTCGGGTGTTAGAAATAACATGATAGTCGTCATCATATATCGGAATCATCATAACCATATCACCTTATGTTTTTATTATTGCATATTTGTGTTTCTCTAAGTGATTTGGTGGGGCATTAGTATCGACTTGTTATCGCCGTTGGGATGAAGTAGAGTGATTGAGATCAAGCCCATTATTGAAATAAGACCAATTAAAAAAAGTAAATAATTATTTTATTTTCAATAAATCGACCGTTGGGACCCTTGTATATACCAGCTGAGTCGATATTAGTATAAGGATTAAGACCAGTGGGAGCGTATCTCAATCCATCAGGATTCATCCTGGCGACGACCTTCAGACAGATATGGGAAACATTGTTCGCCTTAGTCAACATGTGTAAACTTTATCATCTCCATATCCATCTTCTAAATCTATTCATGTGACTGAACTTTGATAGACTCTAAGTATCATGGTTCATTGTACAACTTTTTGAGTAATGCTTTGTTTTCTTATATATGAATTTTAGTACGTTTGAGTACAAACTCGTGTATAGCAATTGGATTCAAAATATGGTAATTCCTCTCGTAGCCGAAGAATTTTGTAGCCAACTAAATAACATGTTTAGTGTCTACCCTTAATCGTTCACAGGTATCTAAAATTTGGAGTAAAAAGGTTTTATGGGTATATCTCTTGTAAACCCTCACGAGAAACTCGTCCACTAGGGTCACCTAGCGGTTTAAAGGCTTGTTGCAGCCGCTAAGTGCAATCGCGATGACTGCGACAATGAGTTAGGATTATATTTATTTTCTAGAATAGATTTTCTCGAGGACTAGCAAATAATAAGTCTGGGTGTATTTGATAGACACGTTTGTGTGTCTTAATTGGTCTCATATTTATATTTATAATGCTTTTTCTTAATTTTTGTACTAATATTTATCTTTTGTAGGTATTTTTGAATAATAAACAATTGTGGAAAAGTTGGCGAAAAAAAGTGTGAAAGGCACCCGAAAAATTACTAAAGGCACCCACCAAGAATTGATAAAAGCACCCACATTCCGGTTAAAGGCACCCACCTTCCTTCCTTTCAAATTGAAATTTCGGGAAACACACCCTCGCCAGTAAGAATCTTTGTTTCGGCAGTTTTGGATAGGGGTGCACAAAGGTCGGTTCGGTTCGGTTCTTGGTAGAACCGTGTACCTGTACCTCCCTATGGTCGGTTCTCTATCCATGTACCTGTACCATGTACCCTATACTCTCGGTTCGGTTCTGTACCCTGTACCCGTCTTCTCGGTTCGGTTCCGGTCTTGTACCCTTTTTTTTTTTTTTTTTTTATCTAAATTAATCTAAATTAACCTCCTTTGCCAAATCCAACTGTCTCCTCGATGTTTTCCGCAAGCTACAAGAAGAAATTTCAGACTTAACATAAACAATAACAATGGGAAATTATTATATGATATAGCTATAGTGTCTCAGAGAATAACATACAACGTCTCAAAGTTTCAGAAAGAGAATGAAGCAACAACACTGGTCACCAAAAGATATAAGTGTAGGGATGTTCACAAATATTTCAATAAGACAACTACAAGATAAGATAAACTAATACTTCAATAGCTCAGTAATGTTATGTAAGGAATTTTGGCCAGAGATCACCTTGTAACACCTTTTACACATTTATCATAGTATATACAATAACTTGATATAGAAAGTAACTTGAACTATGATGAGCATGAAAACTACATATAATTATATTTTCCCTAGTAAGTTCAGCATCAGACTGCTTCAGTAGACCGTAAAAATGTTTAGACGAAGCGACTAACAGTGACACAATTTTTTTTTTCTTATTCTTTCGATCGAGTTACAGTAAGAAGTAATTTAATTTAGAAAAAGACGGATGCGATTGAATGACCCACTATCTGATCAACGATTAACATTATTCGGTTCCTTCGGTCCGGTACAGGTCGGTTCCTAGGTAGAACCTGTACCCTGTACCCGGATGTACTCAGTTCTCTTTTTTTGTACATGTACCTTGTACCCTCGGTTCGGTCCGTTTCAGGTACGGTTCCGTCGGTTTCGGTCGGTTCCTGTGCAGCCCTAGTTTTGGAGGAGTTTTAAGGAAGGCTAAACTCTTGCCTTATTAAAACATGTTTACATGACTTGGAAAGTCTCAAAACTCGAAAGAATTTCGTAAAGATCATATCTTATTCTCTTTCTCGACAAGAATATTATGTAGAGAACTAATTACGTGAGATAAGGGATTTTCTTCCATGTTTTGCTTAAACTTGTTTCTATAACAATCAAGATCCTGTGAGAGAACTTGAGAAACAAAGAGACAAAGCATATCACGCATAATATCTTTTGTTCAAAGAGAATTAATTGCCAAGATTGATTGCATTAAATACAAGATGCTTTCGGGATTGGGAGGAATGGGATGGTCGGGTAGTATAAATAGGGGGTTTGGGTCGAAGTACAGGGGACGGAGAAAGCCAAAATCAAAATCAGAAAATTAAGTTCATCTCTGCAGTTTCCAGGTCCGAGGAAGAAGAATAAGGAGGAACCGTTGCTGGAGGGTCCAATCTGTCGTTAACCACCGTTGCCATTTCTTTCAAATCAGTACCTATAACAACATAAATTGCTACAATAACAACAACAGTTTCAGAAGTTAATACTCTTGGAAGCAGTCGTTCTTAACATCTCCTGCAGACAGTCTTTATCCAGTTGCACTCACAAAACGTTCCACTTCTAATGCTTTTTTGCTGTGTCGTTTACTCATTAAAAGAATAAAAAAAAATTGTAAGTCGTTTTCCACAATAATAAAATTAAATGTTTAATTTATTTTCTTGGATTTTTCTTATTACCATGAGTGGCTAGATTTCTTCTCTAGGGTGTAGGAGGAAACTATTTTTGATGGGTATTTATAGTTTTCAATTTCCTTGATTTATTACTCTATTTTTGTGTTTTTCAACGATTAATAATTTTCTCTTATAAAATAGCTTCAAAATAATTTTTCGAGATAGTCTTAGGCTATTGATATTTTAACGGGATAATTGATGTTTGGTACTCAAGTTTTTACCAGGTTTAGTATTTGGTCTAACATTTGTCCAACGTTAGGGCTTGGTACCTAGACTGGACGTTGACTGTCATCTACCTGAATATAATTAATTTTATAGAATAAATTTTATGAGTTTACAAATATATCCCTAATATGGGCCTAATATCTAAAGGTTGTGATGTAACCATTAAACCTACGGTCATGATTCAAGATATCCACTAAATCTACCTAATTAACTTTCTTCTTCATCTTCTTCCGCCTTCAAACCCATTGAACACATCTAACAAAAATCAAATCAGAAACTTTTAAAACATAATCAAAAAGATTTCTTTGTTTATCCATCGGTTGAAACTGAATCTGTATTACGAGTTCTTGAGATTTCATTGAATTTAGGGTTCGTAGTTTTTTTTTTTTACACAATCAATCATTCATTCAGTCACATACAAACCCATCTCTTCTCTCTTATAATTTGAACCCATGGCATTAAAACAAATTCAAAACAAAACCATCACAGATTCGCCATTTCTTGTTCTTAACTGTCTCTCAGATCCACTTCTCTTCTTTCTCCTCATCTCAGATTCATCAAACCCAGTACACATAATCAAACCACAGCTCTCAGCGAACCCTAGACTCCATCATAACTTCACACTTCTTACAGATTCACATCATGATTTTTATGTAACTCGAATCCCACAAATCACTCTATTCGTCTTCTATGGCAACTAACTAAGCCCTAACATCACCAAATCCTTCTTCAATCTCTGCCCTATCTTCGATCCATCTCTCAATGTGTCACCATCATCAGCAACAAACAAGCATCAACAAACCCATCTTCGAATCCATGACCTACCCCTTCAAACACAACCTTAATATTGAATCTGATTTCAATCTCATCACTGTAAAGTCTGTAATCATTTTCATATGAAAAATTTGCTCATTTCTCCTCTATCCATCAATTTGAACCAAACCCATCATTGTATCCTCTATCACCATCTGTTCTTTACTGATTTCTCTCGTCAATTTCTTCTCAGCATCTTCAAGATGTACTAACAGCGGTAACATAGGAGAAGAAGAAAAAAAGGGAATGGAGAAATCTTCTTGGAATGTGAATGGAGATGAACCTGTTCTCGATTTAGGGAAGTAAATTTTTTAATTAAATATTAGTTAAGTTAAGGTTACAATGGTAAATTTATTTAGTTATTAGATTTTTTTTAATATTTTTTATAATTAATAAACATAAGTTAGGACTTAACTTAGTCAACTCGAGTCAGCGTCCAGTCCATGTACCAAGCTCTAACGTTGGCCAAATGTTAGACCAAATACTAAACTTGTTCAAACCTGAGTACCAAACATCAATTAGCCTTATTTTATAAGCGAAATAGAATTAGATTTTGACAAAACAACGAAAGTTGTATTATTAGAATTTTAAAACGATAAATCTTCCAAAACATGAGATTAAGTTCGAAAATTGTTTTATGTTATTAGAGAGTAATAATTGAAGTAGTGATTAATTAATTTTACAACCATCAAAAATAGTGGAATCTGAAGCCCTAAAATTTTCTCATATTTGTTAATCAACCAAGTTGCCTAGTTATTTTTTTTAAATTTAATTCTTAAAATCATCAACAACAAATTCTTATTTTAGCACATGATTAGGGTATTAATTAGAAATATTATAATCAATCTCCATGGATAAACCCGTATTTGCCACTTCTACTTTGTAGTTGTCGTGCGATTGCGGCTATAGGTTTAAAATCCTATAAGTATGTTGATAGGAGTCTAAAACACATTATTTGAGTATCAATTTCTTTTGTTTTTCTTTGTTAATTCTCTTGTATTCATGTATATTAAGCTTTGTTTACGTTTTTTAGGTATATTGGAGTCATGTGATGCGAAAGAATAGAAAAAAAAAGTTAAATTCATTGCATGAGATCCTTTGGTGTTGATGGATTTGAAGCTAGCAAGGAGAGAAGTCTCATCTAATTTAACCTTAATATATCAGGTATCTTCTGCAAATATCTCATCGATATATACCTCAATTGTCTTTCCCCGACGAACATATTTTTGTTTTTCTCATATCCGTTCTAAACCTCAATGAGTTTACCGATTGTTGATGGATCATCTTCATCCTCCCCTGCATATCTTTCCGACTAGTGGGATTTTTGTTATTGTTATATATTCTCAACCCACAAATGTGGTGCCCCTGGTACACTTTCATTGTATTCCCATCTGGTCGCTTCTTACCTTTACCATACTTTTTGGGTAGCAAATTTAAGCAATGATGATATGAGGACGTGACTGCCCCAATAATGTATAATCAACCTCAACCTACAATCACATTATAAGGATCTCGGTAATCCAACAACAGAAATTGCCAATAACAAATTTATTATCAATAGTCATAAAAACTTTACTTTCCCAATCATTTTAGGAATTTGATTGGCGGTCAGCCAGTCAAAATTATCAAGTTCTTCACAAAATACTTATTAAAAAAATAAGAGCAAGTTCATTCCTCAAGGAGATATGAGTTCTTAATTATTTTTGAAAACTTATGTAACTAGGGGATCTTGTGTGTTTACGAGTAAATTAAACAAAAGCAGAAATGTATAGGCAATCAGTGAATTGGGAATACAAGTTAAGGGTTCATCTTTCAATAACAAACATGTTACAAATCAAATCAATTTCAACATTCAATCTCTCTTTATATCAATAGTTTGTCCTAGAGCATCCTATCACGGGCTCACTCTGGTAAAATTCCTAAATTATCAAGTTTGCAAGAGCTATTACTTGAATCCTTCTAACTAGATAAGTACTCGGTGAAAGATCCACTCATATTTAACCTAGTGAGAGCAATGGTTTTTGTGAAATAGGATATTTTGAGCAATTTGGCGCAAGAGCCATACAAATTTAACATAGGTTAAGCTTCTACACATAATTGCATGGTAAAATCTAGTCGTTAGCAATTGTGTTGTGCGTGCTACTTGTGGATAGACTTTTTTGTAAATTACCAATGTCAACCTTTGGTCTAGCTATAATTATGGTCACATGTTAATCTAATTTGCTACATAAATAAACACGCATTCACTCATACACGACGATATAATAGTACGATATTAAAGCATGTTTGAGACTTCAGATTACATCTCTAACCAATATGATAAAATCATCATAGATTTACTAAAATCCATTAGATTATACAAAGAAAAATAGTGCAAACCCTTACTACGATATAGAGAAATATTTAAATCCCTGAAACCAGGCCCTAGTTCTTTTTTTTTATTGTCAGGTGAGTGTCTCTCATTACTCTAAAAAATGTCTCAATATATGTAGAAGTGTGAAATTGCTCGTATACAAATCCATGCATCCAATCTTGCAAACTAAAAAAATTTAGGGCAAAAACTCATGTGAATTCAGCCCATAATTGTTGGTCTTGGAAGAATTACAACTTACTCTTCTTAGATGGGCCGCACGATAAATGAAGCCTAGTGCTATGGATGTTGGGTTAAACTTGGTACATTTTGATACTTTTTGGACGAAACCAAAACCGATACCAAGGTTAACAATTTTAATTTTTTGTAACCGTACCAAACCATTTCATAAACGATATCGTGTAAAACCGAACCGAGATGGTTCAATATAAAATCGTTAACAATAAAAATAAGACTATTTTTTTATGGTTCCAATATACGATAACTTAATATTTTACGAATAAACCCGTCGTAACAATAATCAATTCTTAAACTTGTTTGAACTTGTGATTCTTTTAATTTCAAACATATTAAAATTTCCCCCACATACATGACACACTAATACAACACATAAAATTTAAGTTAGGCCAAGATTTAAAGGGTGAAAATGAAATCTAATGACTTATATTAATTGGTTTAAACCAACGGTTTTCTCTTTGGTTTTAGGGTTCACCAAAACTGAACCAAGGTCTAATGGTTTTTTAGGTACATTTTAACCAGAACCATGTACAACCTTAGCTGTCTGTCCCAGCTGATTGACAACTTATTAAATTTTATCGGGAAGATGCAAAGACGATGGGTCCAACCCAATGTTGTTATTCTTAGATGAACGACAATACAAGTTTGTAGGTTTTAGCAAACAAGGGGTAAATATGAGATTTAGTGTTTTGAGTTGAAGTCTCGGTGAGCTGCAGAAAGTTTTTTACGAACAATCTTCGCTTAAACCAAGTTTATGGTCATTCAAAAACTGCTTTAGTCACAAGGATGGAGGAATCAGAGTTAGCCTCAAGGAGGAAAATACAAATAAATAAAGAGATCAGAGTAATTATTGGTTGGATAAAGAATGCTATGTGAGGTGTGTTTAGTAGAGATTGATGACCTATTTATAGATGAACTCCCTAATTTCAAGTTAGTTGGATAAGGGTAAAGTGATACGATAAGTACTTCCTCCGTGATCACATCAACAACTAAGGATTAGTCAATGAGATAAAATTATTCCTATGGAATGGGAGAGTGATGTGTTTACTATTCCTCGATTGGTAACCTCCATGATGATTTTTCTATTTGGAGGTGATAAATATAGTTGGGTATTTTCACACATGTTGTTGACCTCCAGACCAAAACCTTAAAATTATCCTCACATCTGTATGACTTAGTCAATCTTCATATATGAGTTGTTGACAAGGTAACAATATTATTTGTTTCATGTGGATCACGAGATAGCACGAGACAATAGTGTGGATCATGTGTGAGACACAAGATCAATTGAGACATCAACCTAACATGACCGACCAGAATGGTTAAAGGCCGAATTTCTCTTTGTGGTCCTTTTAAACGGGCATAAAATATTTAAGGGAATTGGCGTAGTTTAGCTATGTGTTTGAGCAAGATCGTATGCCTTTGATAATATAAATTCAGACATGAACACTCTCAAAAGGTTGTGATTGAGGCTTGTAAGACTTATACTCATGAAGTCAATTGTGGCCATGTTCATGGGATCGCAATGAGGCTTATGCATGCGCCTGAAGTAAGTGTCTCATGTTGAACGAGTTTAAAAGCCAGTGATGTGACTAACGAACCCAATGGTGGGCGTGAATATAATAGCTAGACGTATAACTGATTCAGGTGAGATTCGTAGAAACTCATGCCCTAGATTTGTTGTATAATGGGTTAGAAACCCTAGTTTTAGGATGTCTAAAGCAGAGATGAACTATCCACGCTCTAGTAAAGCTGAACAAGACTGACTTCACCCGATTTAATAATATATATATATATATATATATTATAAAAAAATTCCCCTTAATTTTATATGTCAAAAAACCATCATTTATACCGGTATACACAATATCTATTCTTATTACGTTTCCCATGTGTGTTTGTTGGCAAAGCAAGAGGCACCCTTAAACCCTTGTTTGATCTTTTCGTATATTCAAATACGTCAACTTTTCCCTTCTTGATTTTGATTTCTTTCTTCAGCTTTTCCTCTTGCACTGTGATTTCTTTTTTCACCTCCACCTTGATTGTAGAGTTGTCCCTGAGAATGATTTTTTTGATTTATCTGTTTCCCATATTGAGGATGACGTTCAATGTTCTTTGTATCTTTCTAACCTCTCGAATATTTGAATCTTCGTCTACCCAGTATATTTCTTTGCTCAATCATACAATTCCTACAAAGTTTTTCCTGGCCTATGAATTAAAATTGAATATACCTACTTGATTATATTAATATGCCTGTTTGTAGGCCTCGATTATCGATTGATCATTTGCGTCATCTACCTCAGTAAACTATTAGTTATAGCATTTGGTGAATTTCCCGAGGATATATCCTTTCACGATCTTTCAACAGAAATAATGAATGAGATCCTTTCATTCACGACGATTGTATTCGTAATATGAACATATCTAATCTACAAACTTTTTATATGCTTGACTATGAACGAATTTGGCTAAACCATGTTATAGCCTTACCGATAAATGGTTGTGGAAAAATCTTACTCATCAACTCGTTACGGTATTCCGAAAAGGCCATTTCAGTTTCATAGTGGAGGACTGTTAATTTGGGTCGTCTGTTTTTTCGTCGAACTTCGGTGGCTTGGGTATTTAAAAGTTTGGTGGCGGGAAGAAACCTCTGATATCGTCTTCAAAGGGTGCCCTGAAAACTCGATGAAGTCGCTACAATCTATCGTATTTGGATCGCTTTTTTGTTAGCACCTTCTGATCATTTTGCGGAGGCAAACTTCAATTATCTCGGTAACGCTACCGATGTACGAATCCCCCTGATGTTTGGCTCTTTCATCTCTAGGGATCTCAACTACAGATCTAAGCTTACCTTTCTTGCGTTTCGGTGACTCCTTCTAGTGTTTTTATGCTGCAATCAAGCTGATAACCTCGTGTTGGTGATAGGCTTTTTGAGTACCTATTTATAATAACCGCAATCGTACATCATCTACAATGTAGAAGCGGCAAATACGGACCGAACCTACAAGGAGCGGTGGAAATTCTGTAATCAATATTCCTAATTGACTAATCAACGATATTTTTTATGGATTTTCAAACATGCAAATGAACAAGAAAATAATAAAAATAAACTAGCAAAATATACAATGTGATTGAGTAGAGAGGGCACTAGGATTTTCGGTTTCCACTAATTTAATATTTAGAACTCACATCCAATCTCTAAAATAAAATTGTTTCACTAATGTAATTTCTTTCGCTTCCAAGTTGACATTTCTACAGAATTGCTTATCAGTCGAAAAGTATATCCCATCAAATATTACTGAGCATGGCACATCATTCTAAAAGCATAAACAATCAATAGAGTTATCTAACCAAAATATAGTTTTAAAGAATCACATATTAATTTATAAGTATACACCATCAAAGAATCTAACCCAAGCATGGTGTATCAAACGGAAAGCATATGTGATGATGATCAACTATTTATACAATAATTAACCAAGCAAATAAGGAAGAGAAATTGCTAATCATTGAATTATTATGAGTCTATATAATTAAATTTGGTTTTCACCTAAAATCCTATCTACAAAATCAGTGAAACATGGCTAAAATAATTAAAAAAAGAATAAAAAGATTAAACCTTTCTTGTATTGCAATCACATCATATTCTTCTTTCTCCGTTTTTCGCACCAAGCATTATACCTTTTTTTCCTCTGTCGTCTCTCCCTCGCTTTTTTCTCCGTATGACACCAAACCACAACCACCAACCCAAAAAGCACCTGTGTAGAGCTCCCCAAACCAGCTGCCAAACTTCTTTCTCCCTCTCCAATCCAATTCCCTTTTCTGTTGTTACCTGATGTGATTATAGACAAGTGGTAAATAGGGGTTCAAACACTAAGACTTGATGAGATTGATTTTAGACCTAATTTGTAATATTAAAAATATAAAACTCAAACGAAGATGATATCGAGATTATATGAAAGAGATGGGACGAAGGGTTCCACAACCAATTTTTGTGATTCAGTTAAAAACAATGTTTATGCAAATCTTACGTTTGAAGTGATTCTAAAATATTGCCTGTAGTAGATTTATAAAACAATAGATGTAAATCACAAGCATGAAGCATACAAAATCCCTATACCAATGATTGGCACTTAAATTATACATATATACCACTTAACATATATTTGTTATTACTTGATTTTATGTTAACACTTTCGTTTTAGTACTTTTATCGGTGGTTTACATTAAAATCCTAGTTACAGGTTAAACATGGCTAAACATGATGAATTGACTATTTATTGAAGTAGACTGAATAAAATAAAATAAAAAGTGAACTGATGCATTTCAGTTAAGAGAAAGGACTGTGGCTGGACGTGGACAGGTTTCGTGTGAGAAGAAGCAGATGTTTCAGTTGATTTTGGCAAGTGAAAGAATGTTACACGTCAGGTGAAAATAGAAGGAAGGATGAAGGTGGTTGACCGAGTAGGCTAGGGACAAGAGTTTGCTAGATGTTGAAAAGGATGTGATGGAGCTTTTCTTTTGGTTATTAGGTTGGCAGGTGTAGTCTTTGAAGTATGGCTGCTTTTTCAAGTGGGGCTAGTGAGGTGATGAGAGTATAGAAGAAATAGAAAATAAGAGAAGTACGGTAGGCTAAGAAGAGCACATGGGAGAGAGGGATAGGCTATGGGCCTCTCACGTGAAGGTAGAGTCTTGGATAGATGACGTGGCAAATAATAAAGGTGATTTGGTCCCATATATTAAGAAACGCACGGAAAACAAAAAGGGGGTCTTTGCTAGGTTATCATTCTCTTTTAGACGGAGGAAGAAGATTCGTACTGGGTGAAAACGGTGATAACGGTTTAATCTATCTCTACTTTTGTTAATTTATTTTTATGGGTTTTAAGAAATCCATCTCCATGCCTAGCTAATTAATTTGTAACTAGGGTTTAATGTTGAAACCACTTACAGTTTTAGATCAATTAAATAAAATATTTGATACAGACCATCATGACTTGAATAAATTAATTCCATGATTTTGATTGATTGAATTTCATTAAACAATTGTGACGTCTTTTGATGGTACATGCTTGGCCTAGGTTTTTGCTGTTCCATGCTTCTTGTATACAGTTGTTGTTCTGAAAATGTACCTGTTGCAAATATATTTGTCTACTTATTTGATATTTCATGCTTGGGTTAAATCCTTTGATGCGGTATGCTTATAATAGCCAGGTATTATTTGTGGACCTATAATTAGTTTCGTACAATTTTCTCGCTAACGCAATTTTATGGTGTATGCTTGAGACTAGGGCTTTTTGATGCACATGTTTAGGGCGTCCCAGTGATATTTGCGACTCTAAATATTCATGAGTTATGTTTCACTTCAGTAATTAATCAGAAATAGTGGTGGATACTGAAAACCCTGGTTACCGACTCTCCCATTAGATTTATTTTTATTAGTTTAGTTTGTTTTATTATTTTATTAATTAATATAAAAATCCAAAAATATTATCCTTGATTAGTTATTTGAGATATTGATTGCAGTATTTTCCCGCTCCCTGTGGGTTCGACCCGTACTTGCCGTTGTCTACTAGTTAGACACCGTGCGGTTGCGGTTATTTATATATAGGGTAATCTAAAATCCCATCAACCAAGCATGCACCATCAAGAGAAAACACAACTATTTAATAATCATTATTCCAATTTTTATTCAATGCAAATAATCATAAAAACAATTGCAGAAATTAATTAAATAGATATTACCACATAATTATTGGAAAAATAGCTTCCTTTGTTGCCTCAGCAATGGGGTTTAGCTCCTCATACTCAGAACACCCTCAGAAGATGAATACATTGCTCAAAAAGTATTTGAGAAGAAGAAAAGAATCAAAAATAATTGACACAGTGAATTTGAGACGTTTATAAGCGTTATAAAAAAGAATAAACATCAACAGATATAAATGTTTTTCAAAACCTGGATTCTCCACGCGTGGTTGCTCACTAAGTGGTTCCAGTATTGATGGATTGATTTTAACTGAAGAAGAAACTGATCAAGTGTCTGCTCAAATCTAGAAGATAAATGATTAGAAGTAAAACTATCCTTCCATCCTAGCGGTTGTTCAGCTACATACCCACCATATGGTTGTTGGCATGTCTGAGAATAAACAAAAAGAACCGTGAGATATTGATAATGACCAAATGATTGGTTGTGTTTGTACCCCATGGTTGGTTGGTAGCTATCAAAAGATTGAGAACTAAAATCAAACTGATTACCATTATTATATACTTGATCTTGTGCACTATACATGTTATTTCTGTAAGGAAACATGACGACACACACACACAAAAAAGGAAAAAATCTAACTAAAAATCTAAAAAGAAAAATAAATGTGATGTATACAACCTGTTTTCATAATCTACCTTCCGCACTTAACAAATGACGAATTCCACCAATGAGTTGTTTCCACCACGAAAACCTAAAACCTGAAAAACGTTAAGACAAAAACGTAAAATAGAACCAAAAAGAAATCTCAAACAAAAAAAATTGATACTGCTCCCCGGAAACGACGCCAAAATTTGGTGTGTGTCGTTTGCGCACAAAGTAATTCAGATGTTTCCCACTAATACTAATAAGTAATATAGCAATAGTAAGGATCGTTTTAACGATGAGCTGTTAATTGTTATTTGTATTTGACTTCTTATGTAACCAAAAAGGGGGGTTGTAGAGTTATTAATCTAAAGTAAACTAAGAAAAATAACAGTAAATAAAGATTGAGAATAAGGTGAGAAAATACTGGTTAAGGATTTCATCTTTCGTCCCAAACAAGATCTTAAATCGATTAGAGATAACGTTCAATCCTTCTCATATCAATAACCCTAAAACACCCTATCACAGGCATATTCTGGCAAAACTCCTTGTATCATCAAAGGCGTAAGAGCCACTCTTTGAATCATTCTCAATGAATAACTTAGCGCAAAAGCCACTCAAGTTTAACCCAATGAAAGCAATGGTCTTCGTGAGTTGAGGTTATTCTAAGCAATCCGACGCAAGATCCATAGGGATTTAACCTAGGTTAAGCTTCTACACATAATTGCATGGCAACATCCCGTCACTAACAACTATGTTGTGCTACTTGTGATTAGAGGTCTTCGACAATTCTGGATCTCAAACCCTAGTCTAGCTTTAGATATGAATACATGATCATTCAATTTGCAACTTAAATGAGCAAGTCTTCAATCATACATGGTGATATGAACAGTAGAACATAAGCGATAAAAAAGATCATTAACATTAAAATTAACCAGCCAGATTGATTTACATTAAAACTTCCCCAACCAATATAACAAAGTTAGATACTCATGGATTTACTAAAACCCATGGAATATATACAAAAAAAGAAAAGTGGTTTCCCCCTAAGGGGAAAACCTTAGATTTTTGATGTAGAAGATGTGATATGAGAGGTAGAAGATAAGAGATTATTTCAAAAGATATCTTGTTTGAACCTTAAATGTCTTTCTTTTATAGCCTTCAATGTTTGGCCCTCAAGTATACTCTCTTTCCAGGGTTTGGAATTCTTCCGGGAATGTATATACTCAATTTAGAAGTCAATTATGCGTCCACATATGTCCCAGGTTCGACTAAATTCATTGGCTCACTTACCAGCCGAACATTCTCCTGTAGACTCTTCAAAAATATTGATTTTTATGCTTCAGGTGCGGCTGATTCGTGGTGAGCAATTATCATCCGAACTTTTCTTTGTATACTCAATTCTTTCAAGCTTGTTTTTCCCATAACTTCTTCATATGACCTCATTCTTTTTGCGTTGGCTTCGTCTTTCAATTCCCTTCAAGATAGAGTGAAGAAATCTTGTATTTGAATGGTTGCATTTGTGCTTGATCTTCCTTCATTTGTAGCACTTTATTCCTTGTTCATTTCGTGTTATAATGAACTTCTTTTCTTCTTCTTTGGTTGAATCCACTTCAAAACTCCTAAGAAACTCATAAACAAACAAAAAAACATATGATATGAAAACTTACAAGAAAGCAATGAGTTAGAGTATCAAATTAATACAAATAATGCACCTATTATTTGGTTAGTACAAATTATATGAATATTTATAGAAAGATAGACAAATGGCAGACCCGGATTATCTTAGCTTGAACTGCGGGAGTAAATGGATACAAGAACTAAAGGTAATACACTAAGAATATTCTCATCGGTTTTCTATGAAATGCATAACACTTAAGAATCAGACATTCTCAAATTGTTGTACGTGTTCCTCATTGGAAACACATGCTTCTTATAAGCACTTTTACATTCTCAAAAGTGGTGACGAAAATATACATTAAAAACAGATAAAAGCTGGCGTGACAACATGATTATCTTAGATGTTGTTAGGTGTCATTAATTTTAGTTCAAGTGAATGCTTTATAAATTTATGGGTATTGTACGACCAATTTTATATTTTAGTATCAAGGTTTGAAGTACCTGTGAAAACTTATTGTAGCTTACATCTTATAACATTACTGTAATTTAAGTGCTGCATAAGATGCAAATATTTATACACTATTAATGAGTAATACATGGTTCCAACTTCTAAGCATCTACTTACATCACTGCTCAACATCTTCGGTGCAACACCCTGATCATGAGAAGTTACAAGAAGGAAATAATAAAGATCATATACATATAATTACGCATAGTTCTACCTAGCTTCATAAAATAACCCAATAAACAAGTTTTAACTATTATAATTTGACACTGCAGATAACACAAATGCCATAAAAGGAAGGCCTGAATTCCACATCTGAAATTCAACTGTATGGGACAAATTTGGAACACTGGGAATAAATGTATAGAAGAAAGTATAGGTACGTCATTTGATCAATAGTTGTTACCTAAAATAATACTTTCCCGTTTCAACAAAAGTGTTACTGTCACTTTTTTATTTTAATATTTTTTTAGACCAAAATAAGAAAGGAAGTAGTATATAAAAAGATTTAAGCAAATAATTAATAAATACGAAGATAGGCTTCCCGTACACGCCTTCAAGAGACACGACTCTGTAGTGGCATAACTTTTTATGCCGAATACACTGCACTGCAATCAAATTACTACCTGGAAGCAAACCCTCTTATTTGTCTATCTATATTCTATCAAAAAGGTAAAAAAATTTAAGTGTCTATATTTCAGTTTTACACATGAAGATTTAGGAGTAAAGAAGTTAAGATTACTTTGCTTAACTTTAATGTTATGTTGGTTGTTGTTAGTTGTGGAATAAAAATTCTTCAGGAGGTCAAGCTCTATGCACCCACTTTTTGTTTTTGTATTGCATTTCTAATAAAATCCTCTGCGGGAGTTTGTTAAAAAAAAGTTATGGAATCAAATAGAGATAAAAATTGGAAGAATATTTACAAGGTTTGGTCATGAGAGCCATAAAGGTCCTGACATCTCGATCATTAGAAGTAAGATGAGGGAAATAGCATTTTTAGTAGGTAATTTTGTAACTAAATTTAACTATGACATGATTTCAATAGCAGAAAACGTTGATGATGATACTGAACCTAGTTTGAAGGGTGCTTGCATCCTGCTTCCATTGATTTTTTGATGAAGACCTCACCTGAGGGGTTAAAAGGTAACACATTCAGTGTATTCTTGCTTACATTTTATTGTTTCTAGCTAAGCTTCCTTCTACCATATACCCTTGATGGATTTTGATGACCACAACACCGGGTACACATTGTTCTTTAATTTTGTTTTAGTTACCAGGAAAAATGCAAATTTATTCTGAAGAGTTATATGGTGATAAATGCTTTTAGCTGCACCCTTCAAAATTATAGATGCTGCATCATGCATTGATTCTCTTCTTTGATATTTCATTTACCGCTAAATAAAAAGGATCCACGCACATAGCTTAATATCAAACCAACCTACATGGATAACTAATGTACCTAATTGCTCCATCCAATTATCACAATCAAGTTTCTCATCCGAAGTAAGTAAATTTCTTTCCGTTGCTTATCCACTATATATCAGGTAGTTAGTTTCTTACCCCACGGTTATTTAGTTTACTATGGGTAGACTGGGATCCCCATTGTTTGTAGGCTAGGGAGGTTTTTTGTATTGGCAGCATTTGTGGGGGATCCAACGGTATCGATATAACTGGCCCTTCACTGTTCTGTGGAATAGGAGGGATCCCCACTCTAGAATCTAATGAACCTGGATCATTAGACCAACATTAGTATACCATTTCCAAAATTAAATTATAAAACACTATACCGACATTCAAGTTCAATCAGCAATGTATTACATTTACCTTCCAAGGGTATGACTGGACTTTCTGCATTGGTTGGTGCAGAAAGTCCCATAAATTTTACATTAATGCAATGTCTTAAGCATAAACATCTTTATTCCAGAAATCAAACTTCGTGTACCCATAATCTGCTATTGTTTTAATGTCAATTACAGGTAAGGTTATATTGGAGGCAGCAATTCTGACTGTTGTGGTGGCCGTAAGTTTTACTGTCTACACCTTTTGGGCAGCAAAAAGAGGGCATGGTTACAATTTTCTATTCTTATTTTTTGCCATATTAGTTCTCTTGGTCTTCGGTCTCATTTAGGTATTGTATATGAGACCCAACATTACCTTTATTTTACTTTATCTTTCTGCTCAGTATCTTGATTTTAATTTCAAAGTTGGCTAATAAATGCAATGTGACAGTTCTTATTTCCTTTGGGAAAGTTGTCCGTCATGATATACAGTTGCTTAGCACCCATAATCTTCTCTTGATATATCATTTGCGACACCGACAACCTTATAAAACGCTTAATGTACGACGACTACATTTGGGCTTCAATATCGCTTTATCTGGACATCATCAACCTCTTCACGGCTTTACTTACTAATTTGGTCGCTGCTGACAGTCGATAATATTTCATTCTTTAACAACACGTTAAAAACTTCAACCTTATAGAAAGGTAACTTACCCAAAGATTAAAGTTCAAATGTATTAATGTATTCTCATTTGAAACTCAAATTATTAATGTGTTTACTGCAACAATAGTAGTGGCATCGCTGAGAGCTCTATAAGTTTCGACCTATGTGGTTGATAATATGAAGATAGGTTGTGTTGAGTTCAAGCTGATGTTTCTCTTATGCGAAGTAGCCTATACGTTGGAGCATACTTGATGCATAAGCATCAATATGCTGGTAGCTTAGCCGATGAAGCTTGAATTATGCGAAAGCATCTTTCGATCGTGTTACGTACTTGATAATACATATTTGCATAATAAATAACAATAGTTATGCACAAGCTAGTGCATACCTTGCGAAAGCCCTTTGGCCTACACGGACTAGGCTTTGCTTGGCCTTTGGCCTCGCGATGAAGTTGGAATCGAAGTTGGCTTTTCCTTAATATGATTAAGTTGCTTGTCCATTTCAAATTGACCCTTTGATGAACTACGATCATGCTTGATCCCATCAAGGTACGGGTTGGGTACGTAGGCAGCCGCAATGCAATGCATTAAGGTGCATCACCTTGTCGCTCATATCATCTAATTTGGGAGATGATTGCGACATTATGGTAACTCATATCATCTGGCTCGGCAATGCTAATCAAGAGATGATTGTTGCCACACTTGATGAGGTAGTTGCAATTCCATTTGATGGATTGTTCATACTTCCTTGGAACCATCGCGACATGGAATGATATGTGCCTGGATGTTGCACCCTTGGCAAGAACAAGATAAGTGCAGGCTCCAACGCATGGTCGAAGCAAAAGCTTAGGCTTGAAATAGCCTAGGTGTTTGTCCAAGGCATGAGTTAGGCCTGGACAAATAAAGCGAAATTATGTGATGCTTGCCAAAGGCATCCCCATTAGCTTGTATAGCTTTCAACCCTTGGTATAATAAGGGTAAGTTGGAATGGTATGCTAGTCAAACGCATTCACCATGGGCTTTAATGGCCTTGCACCCTTTGTAGGACAAGGTTGTGTTGGAACGATATGGAGACTACGGTTTGAGTACCATGCTTGCAAAGCATGTTTGGAAAGGCAAATATGCCTGGAACGGTATAAACGTAGCTTGAATGATGTGGGAACTACGTTTCGAGTATAATGCTTACATCGTAGGCTTGGAAAGCAAAAATTTACCTGCACTTTCCAGCGAGAAGTTAGGCTTTAAGGTCGGGTCACACTCTTTTAAATCACGCATCGGGGAGTTCTGGCCTGCCCAACGCAGCGCGCCGGAGGCGGAATTTTCCGTTCCGTGACAACTATACTTCTGAAATTTTTATGACGAAAGTTAATGAAGTTTTCTAATAAGGATCATTCATTCATTAATTTCAAGAAAGGAAAGCAATAATGCTAACTTACGAGAAGTAAGTAAAATAATCATATGGTTCCATTATAACGGCCATACGCAAGGTGTTTAATTCAAAAAAGATCTATGAAAAGAGGAAAACAAAAAGCTAAATTAAACTTAATCAGAAGACTCATGGTCTGAGTCGGGGTCATGCTCGTCGTCACCCTCTTCATCAGAGTCATGTTCTTCTTGTCCTTCCTCAGAGTCTTCCTCTTCTTCGGAATCCGCTTCAAAGTCCACTTCAAAGTCTTCTACTTCAGAGTCATCTTTTGGAATTCCATCAGGGTCTTTATTGGAGTCTTCCTCCGAGTCTTCTACAGGAGAACCGTTCTTCATGTCGAAATAAGCATCAGCACGCTCAGATTCACCATCCGCCTCATTTTCAGAAAAAGGCTCAGACTCGGATTCATATGCCATATGAGCCTCAGGATTCTCTTCCTCGGAAGGATACTCATCTGCATCAGAATCGGGAACTACACCATAGGAACAAATGCCTCGCCTTATTCGTTCATCCATGTCCCTATCATCAATTGCTCAAAGACGTTGTTTCTCCATAAAAACTGTGAGCTCCTCGTCCTCGACCCTCTTCTTCTCCAATTTCTCTCTGTGTCTTGCTTCTTTTTCAACATTAATCGTAAAACAAAGATCCATAGCATATTGACGAGTTTCCTTCAAACGATCGAGAGGCATACCTCGAACAAGTTTCGTGACCTTGTTCAAAGAACGGGTGATTTTCGACTGTACTTCTTGGGGAGAAGCTACCTTCATCCTCTTGCCTTTACAACCTAGTATCTTGCTTAAGGGATCAGAGCTATGGTTTCGATCAGGAATTGCCATGATCTACATAAAACACACAAAAAAAAAACTTCAACAAGAAAGAAAAGAATATTTATCAAAGGATTCAATCTATTAATCAACAAATTAAAACTTACTAGTATTCTTGTTGCTGAGGCCGAAAAGAAAATTACTTCGCTCCAGAGGACCAATGATGAAACTAGGGTCTTGATGGAATAATATTCTCAGTATTGTCAAGATATATATATATATACGATATGTGAGAAAATTTTGGAAAACCTAATTCTATTGGATAATGAGATTATTATTGAGAAGGCCTAGCTTATCTAAGTTGGCGATTCAAAACAAAACAAAAAAAAGTGACGCCAATTTCCTTCCCTCTTGTCGCAGCCGCACCTCCCTCTTGTCCACGATAAAAAAAATCGACGCTCCCAGCAGGAACAAAGGCGCTTGTTTTCCCCGGCCAAGTTTCGCGCTAAGGGGCACAAAATCTCAATATCCAAGAAATCTGCTAAGTTGCTTTCTTCCTAGCCGAGCAAATTATTGGCGCTCCCCATATGTGGTAACTGATATTCCAAGAAGGGACAAGGGAACTTACTATCCACAACCAAGTTTCACGCTAATGGGTACATATTTCAATATCCCAGAAGCTAAGTATATCTTTTTATATTCTTAATATTTGAATTATGCGTATACATAATTACTGAAAGCTTATTGTCACCATCTAGTGCTTACTGTGCAACATTAATGTTCCTCAATAAGCAGGGGACTTAATATATATGGTGAGTTTTTGACAAAGGCTACAATTGTAAATTTACCCTATGTCAAGCAACAAAAATATATATGTGCATATATATGCGCATATGCTTAATATAGAATACTGTGTCTCTACTTATATTCCACAAGCGAATTAAGAACATAAATTCTCTCTAAACATTTTAAACTGCCCTTGTGGCCTCCTCAATACTCATAATGATCATGTCATATTGAACTAGTCTCAAGTCGTATAAATTCCAGGGTTGAATTCCTTGAACTTGCCTCGAATGCGCATCGATATTCTAGCAACATCCATTAAAATCGGGAGTAGCTAATGCTTAAACCCTGAAATACATTATAGCTTAATGCTTCATTCTCAACGAATGCTCTTCAAATTGCTCTTTCGAGCTTAAATATGATGCTTTAGCACTTTTCTTAGAAAATAAGCCATAAATAATGCGCCACTCCTCTTGGATGAGCCGCAGTCAAGAAGCAATGCTATAAAAGATGCATTGAACACCTTAATTAGGATAACCCTAGCCTTTTCTCATATTAATACCAAGATAGCACTAGCCATTCGGCTTAGCATCACATTGGCACTAGTTAGCCACAATAGCACTAAAAGCGCTAACTTTCCTGGCGCTAAACCCTAGCACCCGAGAGGTGCTAACTAAACAAAAATGATCTTAGCTAGTATATTTTAGCCTAATAGGGACTTAGCCCACGTATTGTCAGCTTGGCATCTAAACCCTAGCACCAAAGTGCTAACCCTAATTCTAGCAACAAAAGCGCTAACCCATGGCTCTATGACGCCTTTGCTTGGACGTGACGCCCTTGCCTGGCCATGACGCCCTTGCCTGTCCGTGACACCCTTGCCTAGCTCGTGACACCCTTTCCTAGCTCGTGACGCCCTTGGATGTGACGCCCTTGCTTGGTCATGACTCTCTTGCTCAACAATGATACCCATTCCCCAGCTTCTACGCGTCCCTTGCATTCTCAGCGTCAAGGCCGATGTGCCTCCAAGGCCATTTTATTCTTATCTAGTTTCTTGGCGCCTTAGCTCTTCTATGCGTCTCTACCAACTCCAACACCTTCGGCTCTTATGCGCCTCTAGCCATGCCAAGCACGTCTTTGGATAACATCCATGGATAGTACGCCTCTTGGCCTAACACATTCGTATTTAGCGACTTAGCCACAAGCACATTAATGCTAAAATCTCAGCGTTAACTATACAATTGAAGTACTAACTCCAAACCTTCTTGGTACTATTTGGTCTTATTCCTGAAACAATATCACATTAGCCCTTTGTACTAAAAGAATTAGCACATTATTATTTGCGTTAAGTAGCTAGTGTTAGTTCTGTTAGTTAATTTCCTCAGAAATACGCCTTTCTTCTTATAGATCATACATTGAGTCTTGTATGAATTCCAACATGTTTCCTTGATCGAGGAGCCCTCTACAACATTTAGCCTCAAAGGCCTCTCAGACTTATGATAATGCACTACTAAGCTAATACTTAGCCATTAAATATGTCATGTTACTTTCAAACAAGTACATTACCACTAAAATTCCTAGACTCGACACTAATCAGTCTTGCTATCAATCAAGTAAGTCGTACAACTTACCTCACTGACTTAGCAAGTCATTTGACTTGACTTGACTTAATCAAAACCATAGTGGTTTATAACTCCACTATTTCCATGAGATATCAAACACAACATGGGGAGATTCTTATTGAGGTATTGGTATGACAGTCTACGGCATTGTGGGTGGTGACACCACCCATATGAACAAAAAGGTAACAAGGAGTAGGGTTACATAACAGTTGATAGGATGAGGAGTAATGGTCAGACAAGTCTTCCCACTTTTTGGGAACCGCCACACTACAATCATCACTTCTCCACCTCTCCCTAACTCCCGTGACTTACGAGAAATCAGTGTGTCCTCTTCAAACTATAAATAGATGATTCTCATTTATTCGAAATAAGACAAAATAAAAGACAAACAACACAATTAGTCCGAAGAAACCAAAATCCTATAGAATTAGCGATTCCTCTTAGGAGAATCTATTCTTCTTCACACACTACTGATATTTATCAACCTTCTTTGCTTCCTTCCCCTAAGACCTACCCAAATCCTTTCCATTTTTGTAATCGAAACAGGACGTGAACGGCTATTTCTTGGTTTAAGCTCGTCCTATTCGAGCTTGATGTCTCGAACCTACTTGAAAGTACAATTTTGCAGTATATTTGTTTTCACCCCAAAACACTAGCGCTCCTGAAGAGGCTACATATAGTGCTCCTGAAGAGACTATCAAAGAACGACCTATTTTCTCTGATGAACCTCCTGAAGAGGATAAAGTCTCAACTGAGATACAAGTACCTGTGAATGAGGAAATTTCCATAAATTATGCATGCGACTGAGAAGTGTGGGATCGTAACACAGTTATTGTCGACAACATACTTTCATTCTCAGTAGCTAATGAAATTTCCAATGATAATGATGGTATTGAACCACACTCTATAGAAGAATGTCGACAAAAAGACAATCGGCCGAAACGGAAAGTGGCAATCCAAGCTTAATTTGATTCTCTCGCTAAACGTAATGTTTTTAGGCCCGCAATCCAAATACCAGAAAATGTGAATCTTGTAGATAACAAATGGGTATTTGTGAGAAAGCTTAACGAGAGAAATGAAGTCGCTCGCTATATAGCGCGACTAACAGCAAAAGGTTTCCTGCAGAAACCTGGGATTGACTATGAAGAGACATACTCCTTTGTTATGGATGTAATTATCTTTCGATATTTTATAAATCTGGCAGTCTCTGAAAGGTTTGACATGCATCTAATGGACGTGGTCACTACGTATCTATGTGTAAAGCTAGATACAAACATTTACATGAAACTTACGGAAGGATTCAAGTTACCTAAAGGGAAACCACGTCATATATATTCACTTGAACTAAATAAAGATCTATATGGATTAAAACAAAGAGATTATGGGTTCCGAGATTTCCATGCGAAGAATGCTTTTACCTTGAGTTACCTAATATAAGAAGTTTTTGCCTCGGGTCTTCAGGTTTGAGATTTTAGATCAGGAGAATTCCCTCAGTTGATAGAAATGCAGAAGGAGCTTCGTTTATTAAGCCTACGCAAATGGATTATGATCCTGAAGTTGATGATGTAATTGATATTGGAAATCTGGCGAAACCTTCTCATTTTAACTCTTCCATGAAAAAGCCTTCGTCTAAATCCTGGGTTGATCAAGCAGAAGAAGATGATGAAAAACGTAGGCGCTAGGCGGAGAAAAAGGCTAATATCGCTGCTGGTGGCACTAATACTGCTGCTGATGGATAAAATCGGGCAGGAGGTTGTAAGGGCTTTCTCTCGGTCCTATTCTAATCATTTCGGGCGAATGTGGTATAATCGCCTCAGTGAATACTTAATAAAAGAGGGATACGTAAACAATCTTATTTGCCATTGTGTATTTATTAAAAAGATAGAATCTGGAATTGCAATAATAGCTGTGTATGTAGATGATATCAACTTGATTGGAACTCCTGATGAACTCTCCAAAGCAATTGAATGCTTAAAGAAAGAGTTCGAGATGAAAGATCTCGGTAAAACAAAATTTTGTTTTGGCCTACATCTTCAGCATTATGAGAGTGTAAATCTTGTCCATCAATCCACTTATACAGAGAAAATCTTGAAGCATTTCAATATGGACGAAGCGTATCCGCTTAGTACCCCAATGGTTGTTAGATCTCTTGACCCTAAAAGAGATCCATTTCGTCCTAAAGGGGAGGGGGAAGCACTCATTGGTCCCGAAGTACCATACTTGAGTGCAATTAGGGCTTTGTTATATTTAGATCAGTGTACTAGGCCTAACATTTCTTTTGTAGTAAATTTACTAGTCAGGTACATTTCTGCGCCAATGAAACGACATTGGACAGGGGTAAAACAAATTTTTCGTTACCTTCATGGTACTACCGACATGGGTTTGTTTTACTCGAAGGATTCTTTAGTCTGTTCGCAGATAAGAAGGTATACAGATGCTGGACATCTGTCAGACCCGCACAAAGGAATCTCCCAGACATGCTACGTTTTTACAACAATGGTACTGCAATTTCATGGCATTCTTGCAAGCAGAGCATGCCAGTTACTTCTTCAAATCACTCCGAATAATTTCTCTCTATAAAATAAGTAGAGAATGTATATGGCTACGGTCATTAATCAAGCACATCAGAATCTCTTGCGGTTTAACTTCTATAACCAATGCGCCAACAACAATTTGTGAAGACAATTCGGCATGTATAGTGCAAATTAAAGAAGGTTACAACAAAGGTGATAAAACGCAGCATATTTCACCAAAGTTATTTTATTTTCACCACCTCCAGAAGACGAACGAGATTGATATCTAGAAAATAAATCATGTAATAATTATGTTGATTTATTCACTAAGTTATTGCCAACAAAGATCTTCCAAAAGCTGGTTTATGGAATCAGAATGCGCCATATGTACAAGCAGGCAAATTAACAGAGAATCTGTTCAGGGGGAGTTTTTATTTTGGACTTTAACACGTTGTACTCTTTTTCCTTCGATAAAGTTTTGTCCCACTGGGTTTTTCTTGTCAAGGTTTTAACGAGGCAACATATGCGTGTCCAACACTGTTCTAAGATTTTTGTTGTACTCTTTTCCTTCGAACAGACTTTATCCCATTGGATTTTTCCGTCAAGGTTTAAATGAGACAACATCCTTAGAAAGGTGGTTACCCAGGGGGTGTTATTTATCGAGAATATTCTAAGTGGTTGACCACCGCTTGATTTAGTTAGGATAAGAATAAACATTGTTATAGATAATGTTTATTAAAGATGAACTTAACATATCCTAAGTTTGTGTACTGCCAAGTGGAAGTTCATGAACCTTCTATTTACCGACTTGTGTTAACAGTATGTATAGTCGGTCATTTGTAAGAAGTACACATTTTCACTACCTTTCTTTATCTTTCTAGTTAACACCCTCTTTGTATACTATTAACCTTAATCAATTCCAACTATAAGTAGAATTAGTATTTGATCTAACTAGATTATAAAAGAATTATGTTTCAAATTTTGACATCCTTTATCTTTATTTCATCTCGAATAAATCGACTAAAAAAACATTTTACAAAACCTGACTATATTGGAGCCTACGAGAATTATTTTTTGGCCCTACTATTAAAAGACAAAATAGGATCATTATGAAGTAAATACCAAAACCCCTTATCTACCAATTTATGTCAATGTCTAATTTACCCCATGATTAATTAGTATTAATTAATTCAATTAGTAGATTTTTAATCATGTTACTGGTGAAATCAACTAGTGTTAAGTAATCATCAAAACTTTCAAAACTTTCAAAAATCTCAAAATTTTGATTTTTTTAAGTTAATCAACCCAGAATCGGTGGATACGATGGACAACATAAGTCGATTATGGGTTGATGTTCTTCATGATTGAAGAACACCAGATTCGGTGGATATAACCATTAATAAAAGGACGATTCGCAGATTCGGTTGATGTGGTTGTTATTATCCAACGATTCTGGTACACTTTCTAAAAGACAAAATTCATTCATATTTTAGGAAATTAACGCATTTCATTACATAGTTTATGATATTAGCGCAATATTATACTCCCTCCGTTTCAGGAAAAGAGTTACTTTTCCTATTTGCACAATTGTTAAGGCAAAATGAGAGAGAATAACTTTTGTAGTTTATTTCCAGATTTACCCTAACAAAAAGTTTAATACTACATATATCTTTATAATGAGAATAATAACATTTCTTAAAATAATAAGGGTAGTTTTGAAAGTTTGTTATATTGAAAATGAAAGTAACTCTTTAGTTGGAACAAAAATTTAAAGAGAAAGTAACTCTTTTCCTGAAACAGAGGGAGTATTACATAGTATAGGATATTAGCGCATTGCATTACATAATCTAGTACGCGTATTCTTGAAGCTCGCACATTAATACATCGTTAAAGAACCTCCGATCACGTTGGTTCAACATGGCGTATTCCCTCCCGTGCATGAACATTCTTTCCCCGTTTCGAATTCGCCATTGGCTATGGAATCGTTCGACCTGAAATTGAAATCGATTACACGTTAGTATGCGAACATCAAACGACGAGAGATAGATAAACATCCCGAACTACTCAATTTCTCGCTAGACGGGAATGAACGACTTGACGAGCTCCAAATCTTCATCTAGTTCCCAATCCATTTCCCCGTCTCTATTTGAGTAGTGGATGAAGTGGGAGTGAGTAGAAGGTATAAGTTTGGGGCAAGTTGGGCCAGGGATAGAGGTCCTTCTTATATAAAGGAAGTCCCAACGGCTATTTTTTTCTTTCGAAAAACTCAAAATTTGGGTAAAATATTCTGTAAGAATCGATGATATATAACCACGTAGAACGATTCTGGATTATCAAAAATATCAAAAAATAGGCTTGATAGAATCGTTATATACTGATGTCCACATCCAACGATTCAAAGCTAAAAAAAACAAAGAAAATTTGGCATTTTCTCTTCCTAGAATCGTTCTATACTGATGTCCACATCGAACGATTCTATCGTCAAAAAACAATATAAAGTTTGGTTTTTTCTCTGCTTAGAATCGTTAGATATGGATGCCAACATCGAACGATTCTAATCTAAAAGACTAACTAAAAAATTGGCATTTTCTCTACCTAGAATCGTTAGATATGTATGCCCACATCGAACGATTTTTGGCTTAAAAGCCATCAGAAAGTTTGGTTTTTTTCTCTGCCTAGAATCGTTCGATATGAACGTCGACATCAACCGATTATGTATACCTGGAAAAAGTTCTGGTTTTTCTTTTCAGAATCATTTGATAGGTTTATCCACGTCAAACGATTCTGGCAGTAAAAACATCCAGAGTTCCAATGATAAATTGGCCCGAATTGTAGTTCTTTTGTCGCGTTTTAGCATACACAACAATTGTAGAACCAACTAAATCCCCATTTATGAACTAATAAACCTAATTATCCATATGTTTAAATCTGAATGACAAACATAAATTATCCAGAGTGAAAGACATAAGTTTGAAAAACAAGAAAACATTCATTCAACCACATCACCACCTTCCCCACGACCACGACCACCTCGACCTCGTTTAGGAAGTCCTTGTCCACTGCTTGATTCTACTCGAGCATCCTTTCTCACTCTTGGTTTTTTTGTTGGCGCCGGCTCTGCCGCCTCCCAAAACCTAGCACTAGTTTGTTCATCCTCCATAGCCTGGTATTCTTCAATCTTCGTCTGATTCGCCAAAACATGTGCTCCTCTCCCGATATACATTTTTGCTTTGTTGATCATATACGTAGTTCTTCTTCTATGTTTTTCATTTCAAACAACAAACAAGTTACAATTCATGCTACACCCTCGTAACATACCATAAGAGACCAAAACACATACCAGAACATCGAGAGATCTATCCCGATCCTTGATCAAGGACCTCTCGTCTATTCGTATTATACGAGTGTGAGAAACTTTAGGGTACCACGACATGTAATTCGGAGATGCTTCGTCATCTGAGTTGGTAGCCCTACCCAAGCCAAAAAATACGATACCCCTTTTCCTCCTAATCACTGGATGATGGTAAAGGATCGTGAACAACCACAATATCGTTCTCAAGGGACTCACAGTTACGCATATCAATTTTGTATTTCTTATCAGAAGGGATTTCTTGCACAACACCATATTGCCTCGCCATTCTTGTCGGGTTGTACATTACATACCCTCTGGGGTGAAAAAGTGGTTCATAGTATTGTTTTTCCTGGAACCCAACCAACATTCCTTGAAAAAATACTTCCTTGTAATGGTCAAAGACAACATCCGCCGTCGTCAAGTTGTCCAGCCGCCGCCTCAGCTCAAAGAGGTCATTCTCCTGACTCCGGCCCTTGCCTTGGTAAGAGTATTTGCTTCCAAAAAAATCACCTTCCCAATACCCTTGCACACCGTCCCTCTTAGCAAACTCTGGGAAGTGCAAGTATATCCACACCTGCATCAACGTAGGAATATAAGTGAGAATATGAAAATTAAGATAAAAAAAAGGTCACTAGCTACACCCTTTGAATTACCTGTAGAAGAGCCATATTCCCTTCGACTTGGTTCCTGTCTACCCGAGTACACTTTCTCATCTTGTTCAACAAGAAGGTAAGGAAAGAAGTGCCCCAAGAGTAGTCGCGGACTCGTTCCAATGGTTCAACTAAATGGATGTAGTTGGCGGTCACCCGAGAACCGAAAACGTTGGGGAAAATAACATATCCCAAAATGTAGAGAATATATGAGGTTGCTGTAGTAGTGATACGGTCCACGATCATCTCACCACTTTCATGAAGACCCATTATTCCCGAGAACTCTTCCCTCAGGTGGCTGAGATGGAATATTCTCTGCTTTTTATCTTTCACCACCGCCATCTCCCTCGTGGTCTTGTCTTTATCCCAACCAAACACCTTATAGGTGAAATTGTAGATGTCCTCCCAACTAACCTTATTCATGTAGTTGTCCCCCCTCACCGCTTTACCTCCCACGCTCAGACCCGTGATCAACTGCACATCGTTTGGGGTTCCCCAAACGGAAGATGAAAAGTATCTGTTTCCGCATAATATCTCTCGAGGAAAGCAGAAACAAGGAGCTTGTCATACCAAACCACGGAGTTATTGACTCCATACATCAACCCTGTTTGTTCGATGGTCCATTGTACTTCAGGTGCTTCTCCATCCAACGACCATAACTCCATTTTTCTGATTGACGATTGATATTTTGGAAGATGCACGATATCGGTGTGATCCTAAATAACATATCACGATAAATTATAAAAGTGTATTAGGCTTAAATAAAAGTAGACGACATATACAATAAGGTTGAGATACTTACCATGGTTGCACAGATCTTAGCATCCCAACTGTGCTTGTACCCCCATAACAACTCTCCTCCGTCACCCGGTAACCCATGAATGGCCTCATCGGGACCGAGAGTTAACAACATCTGAGGCTTTGGAAAATATGCCCCTTTCTTATGCCCCTTTCTTCTTCCTTTCTACCGCTGCATCTTTATATCCTTGTTGTTGTGGTTGTTCTTGTGGGTTTCATGGTGGTGCTCCACCTCCTCGTTCTTCTCCGTCACTGCTATCACTATCTTCCTCTTCACTTGGACCTCTTTCAGATTCTATATCAGAAGAAGAAAAATCTTCTTGTATCTCCAATTCAGTTGGTTCATTGATGGAGACCGCTTTAGCTTTGACCGTCGAACCCCTATGGTGCTTATCCCCCAAGTTCTTACCGCCTTCTCGACGAGGTCCCAAGCTTTGAGGAGAAGCAAGATCATGTTTTTTCTTCTCTCTCTTTTCCGGTCCCTTTCCCTTATCCCTTATCTCTAAAAAATACGACAACATACGTTAATCAACAATCTAATTCAAGTAAATTTAGGAATTTCAAGAGCAGAATCGTCCATCACGATACATACACATCCAACGATTCCTAGCGTTATACACCAAAGAATCGTTCGATGTTTGTGTTCATATCCAACGATTCTAGGCTAAAAAACCAACAGACACATTGGGTTTTTCTCGACCCTGAATCGTTCGATAGTGATGTCCACATCAAACGATTCATATAAATGTTCAGTTGTAACTCGACCCAGAATCGTTAGATGTTAATGTTCACATAGAACGATTTTGGGTCGATGTTCTTCCTGACTTTTCAGTTACTTTGGAATCGTTCAACGAGGGCATGAACATCAAATAATTCAAATTGGAATTGTTGGATGTTGACATGAACATCCAACGATTCTGGTTTTCACAAAAATCGAACAATCAAAAATTTCAATTTTTGAGTGTTGGCATGTGATTGAAATTAACCTAATTTAGAGTGATGGGATGATAGAAAAGTACCTGATTCAAGCCATTTTCTTTATCGACCTAAGAGTTTTTCGTCTTCCTCCTCCATAACTGTTTTCTTCTTCGGTTTATGTCGAATTGATTGTCCAATTTTTGGATCGCTTTCACTAGGTTCAGTTGATCCTCCAGTGGGATGCTTCATTTGTCTTGCCATTTCGTTATATAGAAGAAGAAAAAAACGATTAACCGATTTTTAAATCGCCGATGTTTTGGTTTTAAATAGAGAACATGAGGGGGAAAAGAAGAAGAAGAATCGGTTAATGAGGAAGCTAAATGAAAAATAGGTTAGTGTAATTAGTTTTTGTAATTAGGTTTACTTTTAGTTTGTAATATCAGGATTTTATAGAAGGTAATTTAGTATTTTCGTGCAAAATTAAACACCCCTTATCTACTAATATGGGTGGACACAAAATTATATAAGACCAAAATAATTCCCAATATAGCCGGGTTATAAATCAGCACCTACAATTGGTTTTTGAGTTTGATGGCTTTGCCTTGGGGTCGGGCCGGTCTCGAGTTCAGCTTTGGTTTAAAGCCTTATAAGGGTACTGATTCTATCGAAACAAGCAATGAAAGCTCGTGTAAAGAGAAATAGAGAAGAGGAAAATGGCGAAAAGGGCAAAAACAACAGCCGGGAAGGGAATCAATGAAATATGGAAACGTGAAGTTGGTGAAGTTCCACCAAGAACCTTTGCTCGTCGTCTTGGTGCTTCTCAGGTTTATTACTTTTTCTTTCCACAATAAATTCACCTTTATTCTCGCCCAATTTTATTTTTATTTACAATTTAATTGTTTTATTGACTTTTGAGGTATTTTGATTGATTTGGATGTATAGAATGATAATTATGTTTATGGGTTATTGTTAAAAACCCCTTTTTACTTTTTTAGTGTTGACAAATGTAAGTAACTTAACGGATTTGTCTATAGATCATTAGTTGGTTCTGAGAATGTTCTATTTAAGGCGACTATCTTTAAAGACAATGATTCTTTATGAATCTCTCCTTGGGTACTTCATTGCAGTACTGAAAATCTGCTGATATATTCTACATTTTCTGGAAACTAGAAATAGGAAGTGATCACATTCAGAGTATATAGAAGATGTAATAAGAAATTTAAGAAAATAAGCAACGTAGTGATGAGCTCCATAATATAATAGTGTAGATGAATAATGACCATCTCGCAGACTACCACTTGCTCAATCAAGAAAAAGATGGGAAAGCGAATTTATATGGGAGACTCTGATAACTGCATAAGAACTGCAGATGTTAGACTATAAGTAGCAGTTTGTTTTGCCTGTATTAGAAGGTGTAGATGTTGCTAATATGGATACAAACAGTTGGATCCAGTCATAACTGTTGAGTCTATCTTTTTGTGAATCACGAGCTTCAATATAAAAGGTGAGAGTTTTCAATGTAAAAATTTCGTCCATTGGTCATCAATCATGGATTTTGCATATATTGGTCGTATTTGATAGCAGTATAGTTTTCAAATGGTTTAGGATTTTTTTCCAATGTTTCCTTGTCGTATGTTTACTTGTACTTTTACTCCATGTTGCATTCGGTTGTAGAAGTGGTCTGGTTGTTGATCAAAATGTACCATCATCAACTTGTTATATCCTCATATCCTTCTAGTTCCAAACTAAAAAGAAAGAACAGCTCTTATAACCATCTTTTCTTATTTTCTTCAGGATCTTGTGCTTCGACTTGATGTCTACAAAACCTTGGAAAAACATAGGGGTTGTGTAAATACAGTGAGCTTCAATGCTGAAGGAAACATACTTGTGTCTGGATCCGATGACAGGTTTGTTATGTTATGGGACTGGGAATCTGCCCGTGTGAAGCTATCTTTCCACTCTGGGCATAGCAACAATGTTTTTCAAGCAAAGATCATGCCATACACTAATGATCAAAGTATTGTAACATGTGCTGCAGATGGGCAGGTAGTACCTCACATAAAAATATAATTCCAAGTTTGAAAGGATGAGACATAAGTTTTCCAACTTTCTGAGTTCTTAGTTGAGCTTTTATATTTCTCTTTATGTACATTTCAGGTGAGACATGCTCAAATCCAAGAAGACAGCCAAGTTAATACACGACTCTTGGGAAAGCATCAAGGACGAGCTCATAAGTTGGCAATTGAGCCAGGAAGCCCTCACATCGTTTATACATGTGGTGAAGATGGATCCGTTCGACATGTGAGTGTTGTATTAGCCCTTTTATAGGAATATAAATTTGGCTTTGCATGTTGAAATCTGTGACCTCTCTCATTTAGACCTCATTAGTGGACCTGGTGTCTCATATGCTGGTTGGTGCTTCTAGAGGTCTTTGTGCTAAAAATCCAGCTCCTTAATCATTACAACTAAATCTTAAACATGATAATAACTTTACTGTATGCTGAATTAAATCAACATGATTAATCATTTAAGATGATATAGGACGCCTACTGGTATGTTTAAGCTACCTCACATAATGTAGCATTAAACATAAGCACTTGATTATGGACCTTAATCATACCTTAGTCAGTAATATTACTATTCCAGTTAACTTGAGTTAGTCTCTGTTTAGATGGAACTGATTATGGTATGTTGCGAAACCATAAAAAGCCAACATTTTAGGATTAGCAATGTAGTATTGCTTTCATGAATTTATTGATTTTCTTGGATTTTTTCCATAATTCTTTGACTCAGCCCAAATGGTTTAGTAGATTGGGCATTTAGCCATTCATGCAATCTTGTTGCATTTTGTAATCACACCTTAATTTGGTGTTCGGTATTTGATCTTATCATGTTACATATCTAAGTGGATGACCCAAGCCTTACCAGTTTGCTTTTTGCAGTTTGATTTGAGATCTAGTTCTGCCACCAGGCTCTTCACGTGCAAGGCTTTGGCTTCTGATAGATCGGCATATATGCCAACAGTCCATCTTAATACAATTGCAATAGATCCAAGGAATCCAAATCTCTTTGCAGTTGGTGGAACTGATGAGTTTGCCCGTCTCTACGACATCCGCAAATACAATTGGGATGGATCAAATGATTGGTCAACCCACAGACTGTTTCTCCCCCCAACATCTGATTGGTGATGAGCAAGTGGGGATTACAGGCCTGGCCTTCTCAAACCAGAGTGAGTTACTTGTCTCCTACAGTGATGAGCATATCTATTTATTCACTAGAGATATGGGAGTAGGACCAATTCCAGTGCCAGCGTCTCCATCAGCTGAGGCAAGCAATGCTAGTGGAGAATCTAATCCAACAACACAAGCATCTCCATCAGCCAATGATGCTGATGCTGATACTGCTGAACCCCTAGTTTACAAAGGGCATAGAAATTGTGATACTGTGAAGGGTGTTTCATTTTTTGGGCCCAGAGATGAATATGTGGTAAGTGGTTCTGATTGTGGGAGGATCTTCATTTGGAGGAAGAAGGACGGAGAGATATTGCGTGCTATGGAAGCAGACAAGCATATAGTAAACTGCATTCAATCCCATCCCCATGTGACGATGCTTGCTAGTAGTGGCATTGAGCATGACATAAAGATCTGGACTCCGAAGGCTGATGATAGAGCATCACTGCCCATAAAAGTTGAACAGGTAACCCTCATCTTTGATAAGTATAGTGGCCTATGGCACATCTTAACGTGTTGTATCTCAAAAAATCATTGCAGGTCATTTCTTACCCTCAGAAGTGTGGTATGCAAAGCAAATTCTATAACACCTTGGTGCAACTCTGGTGTTTGCACCATGCGCAGTATATAGCCATGCTATGGTCTGTCTTGATCGCTACGAGACTAACTTTCTCCATCTAGTTTTTTCATGATATTTCAAATTAAGCTTTATTTTTTATTATGCTATGTTGCTAAGCATATGCTTGCTTAGTCCATCGAGCTCTATTCTGTTCTACTTCTTCCCGCACCATAAAGTTAGAAAGAGCCAATTAGTATATGTGAAGATTTGTTTCCCACAGCTAGTTACAAAACAATATTGGGTAGGTTTTGCAATCTTTCTTATTTCTCAACCAAGGTTGGTGCCGGGGATGGTGGTTACTGACTCTGAATATGTATCCTGAACATATATGCTTTTCATTATATACATGCACGCTATCGCACAGACACACATGTTTAGTGAAAAAACTTGCAGATCGTCCTTAGGGCTGTCTGGGCAGCAGAGGAAGTTCTAATTTCTCTGCTGATATTGTTAAAGGTTATACCTGGACGCTTTACTTGCCTTGCCCTCGGTTGGGATTATGATGATGATGATTTTGATTATGATGATGATGATGATGCTACCGACTTCAGTGAGAACGAAGACAGTGATGATGAAGACAGTGATAGTGATGACGATGATGATGACGCTGGCGACGATAACGATAATGATGATGCTGATGATAATGATAATGCTAATAATGATGAATGATACTAATCTGATTCTTAAATGTATGTGTATCCAGTTGGAGACCAAGGAGAAGTATTGGCCATTACCCCTTATTCACTCCTGAAGATCTTTTTCAAATTCTACCGCAGCAGAGGCAGAGATCTACATCCAGCAACAATGCGGATGAGACAGCTGCAGGCGTTAACTTGCTAGAGCTTTTTGCTGCCTTTAATCGTGATGGTGATAATGACAGTCATGATGGTGCCAACAACGATTCAGATGGTGATGTAGCAGATACATGTAGAGTTAACTAGCATCTGCTGATTAGCAACCCAAGATACAAAATTGTACATAGTTTTCAGTAATAAATTATACAAGCTGAACTATAAACTTGGGCAATAGCCTTATAATTTGTGCGGTTTTTCTCCTTTTGTAGTACCATTGTGTATATCCATCTTAGTTGAGTGCCTTTTACATTGTCACTTGTGTTTGTTTTCCCTCTCTCTCTTTTTTTTTTTGTTATTTTTTTTTTCTGGATCAACTGCCTTTTTGTGAGTAACGTAACTTCTTAATGTAGTTTTTGGGAAACCCATCGTGAAAGAGTTGCTGTCACCAGGGTGTTGTTGGAGGGAACCCATATTTCCTCTGATGTAAATTCTCGACTGCAGATGGCGAAAGGTTCTGTCAAATGGCTTGAGGCCCTGAGCTGGCACAGAGTCTCATAACATGTCGGGGATCTCAAACCATCCAATCTCAGGTATCACCCAAAAACAACAAAAACCCTCGCATTCAAACTTTCTTTCTCATCCTTTTAGAAAGACTCTAAATTTTCTCTCGGTGCCTTGCGATGCTACATACATATATCATCATGCTAGGCTTTACCTAGGGGAGTAGGACTCCCCATTGTCAGCTGAGTATAATTTTTGCAGTTCTTATTAGCACCACCAAATTTGACATATTGCTTGGTGCTGATGATGGATAATCGGCATTTAAACCTAACAACTTCACTGTTATAGTAGAAGACAAGACAGTGTACAAGAACTATGCAGCCTATGCAGGGTTTCATGCTTTCCTCACTGGATGAAATTCCCTGGGCTGTGGAAGCTTCCATGTGTTAGGCGGATCTGCATAATGCAGCTGGACAAACTGGCTCTGTTAACCGTGATTGTGAAGGCACTTGGTTTTTGTATGCTCTTCATCAGAGTTGGCATGGCCGACAGTTATTGTCCGATAAATTTAATCTATTTTAGTTTGTGGACTGCTCTACTGCTCTTCCGAGAAGACCTAATTTTAGTTCATCGGCTTTGTGGTCTTGTATAAACTTGTGGTAGAGTTACTGAGTTATACTCATGTTCAGAGCTGAGAAAAGAGTAAATTAAGACCCGAGTTATCACATACTTATATGTTGGTGGAGTCATCGTTTACGCTACGATGTTCACAAGTTTTGACTACGGGTCGTAAATGCCAACATATAACGACTTTACAACCCTACTAGAGAGGTATTCTCATGTAATCCGCATTAATATTCCTAAATACAATTTTCAGAATTTTAGCTGACTTAAATCTTCATTTTGGACTAACAATGAGTTGCATGTTGCAAATTCAGGTTTGGATCATAGGCAAATATCATGCTACTAATCAATCAATCAACCGACTGTACAGTTCTCATATTTGTTAAACGTGTTATTTTTTTGAGCAAAAAGAGTTTATATTAAGTGAATAAATAAATAAAAGTCCAAGTACACGGCCAATTATCAAGCTCTTACAGCAATTTGGCTAGAGTTCACTAGCCTACAGGTAGGTTCATCACAAGACCAAAGAATCATTTCTTGTTCAAGTGTCATCATAATTTTAGCTGCATCTTTGCTCCGACCAGAGCCGGGGTCTCATGCCGCACTGCACAGGGCCCAGCTCTAACGCAGTGCGGCATGTGCGACCGTACAGGGTCCAGCTCTGCCAAGGGCTATTTTTCAGCTAAGTCGAGTGTATACCACTGCCCAGCCCATTTATCTCGTCTAAATATTTTTTCCCCAAAAATATTTGCTTCTAACCCATGGCCTGATTAAAAATAAGAAATTTGATTTGATCTTCCATCCAATAAGCCATTTGGTTGTTGGTCATATATTGTATATATATTTTGTATACATTATAACATATATTCACTGTCTAAATTAGGACAATTTAGACATCACCAATACAATTTTTTTTAATTTTTTTTTTATCAAAGTTACCACACTTTTTTAATATTTTGAAGAATCCAATTGATCATGAAGTTTAAATTCATAATTAAAAATATAATTTAATTTTTTTAAAATGAAAAATCATGTTAAGATTCACGATTTAGATACTAGACATGGGACATACTCTACAAGAGGCATTGATTGAATCCTCACTGCAATAATCACTGCATTTTTGAGTTTTTCTAGGTATATTTTTGTTCTATTTAGTGCTATCAATAAAAAAAAAATCTTATTTAGTTTTTGTTTATCATTGCTTTCAAAATTATTAGAATTTTTTTTTTGACCCTAAAAAAGACCGATAATCAAGTTCGCTCTGGACCCTCCTGGACTCAGGATGGGCTCTGACTCCGACCACCAAAGACTACTGTTGCTCTCCCTCCGAAAGCATCCAAACAACAACATAGATAATTTGATCCATATACTCTTGCATTTCCCCTGAGCACGTTGTTCTCCCAAGCAGTAAAGAAATGCAGTATTGATCCAGGCATTGGCCAGTTGATGCAGAAAGCTTTTATAGAATAATTCCATACCTGAAAATCATCCGATTAAGAAACATACAGATTCTTGTTTAAATTATTTTGTCCATTTTGTGCATCTTTAGAACTTTTATAAGTACATAACAAGGAGTAAAACACCAAAGTGATCAAATTTAGTAGACAAAAAATCCACCCTAAGTTGGGATCCATAAAAACTCCATGTTGAACAAAATTAATACAAAAACACCAAATTTTAAAAAGGTTTAAGTTAAATCATTTTTATTTTTTAATAATACCACAAACACCCTTCCCATATAAATCTTTCTTCCTTCCTTTCTTCTTTTATTTCTTCTTCTTTTTCTTCCATCGACTTCTCCTTCTCATCCTCCTCCTCCTCATCACCACCACCACCAGCAACAGTAGCTCCGCCATCACCAAACTAGTGAGATGAGACAGATCCGACAACAACAACACATTCGTCTCCTCCACCAATATCTCATTTTTTTTTTTACTTTTATGTTCAGATTTGTCACCAACAGTAGCTCCGCCACCACTAAACCAGCGGCCATTTCCATAACCTCCACTAACAACACCTCAGTCTCCTCTACCAAAACCACCATCACCTTCTTCTCTTTCTATGTCCCAATTTTAGATTAACAACGTCTCCTTCTCCACCATCGTCTCCTTGTCCTTATCTTTTCTCCCCCACCACTACATGTCCAGATCCACCACCACCAACACCTCCTCCTCCTTTTTTTATCCTCTACAAACACCACTAACACCTCCAGATCATCATCGTCGAAAATCATCATCCGAAAATGATGATACATCATCGTTATCAAAATTAACGTTTGTATTGGTGAAACGGCAGAAAAATGAATTTTATAAAAACTAAACAACGTTGGAACCAATGTTTTTGTTGGTGAAAGCAGTAAGTTTTGTTGAAACTATGTTTGACTTCCAAATTTTGGTTTCATCTGATTTTTGCCTATTTTTTATCGTAAAACCAAAGTTTTATTGGTGAAACAATAAGTTTATGCTATTTTTTTCCTCGTTTATTCAGTTTGGTGCATTTGGTTTCAACATATTTTTACCTAATTTTTATCGTTGAAACCAATGTTTTAGTGATATCGTAAGTTTTTTATGGTGGTGTTGATGGTTTGTGGTGATGGTGTTTGCTGGTTGGTGGTGGTGGGATAGTGTTGGTGTTGGTGGTAGCAGTGGTATTGGTTGTTGGTGGTGCTGATTGGTAGTGGTAATGGTAGTTGTGGTGCTGATGGTGATGGTGATGTTGGTTGGTGTTAGTGGAGTGGTGCTGGTATTGACTGTAGAGATGGTGTTGGTGGTGGTGGCTGGCGGTGACGGTGTTAGTTGGCGATGGTAGTGGTGGTGATGATGGTGCTGGTAGTTGGTGGTGGGATGGTGCTCGTATTGGTGGTGGCGGAGGTGGTGGTAGGTGGGGTGGTGTTGCTGGTTGGAGATGGTGGTGGTGGTGATGTGATGGTGGTGATGGTAGTTGGTGGCGGTGGTGCTTGTTACAGAAGAAGAAGAATATTATAACCTTAATAATGGGGTTTGGGTTGAATTAATAGGATGAGAGTGATTTGGTCAGTTGTTTGGGTTGAATTAGTTAGTGGGTAGTTTAGACAAATTTGTCCAAATGGGGTTTTTGTTTCATATTAGTTTAGCTGGGTTTTTTGTGGACAGATAATGACACCTTTGGAGTTATAACCCATGACCTATTTATAAGTATGTACCTCATTAAATTTGTCCATGTTTATTAAGTTAGTCTAGGCTGCATAGTAGTAGGCCCATATCTCACATTCCTGTATTCTGCCATTGTTTTTGGTGTAACACATGTCATAATATTATTTTTTTAAGCATACCTGTTATAATGTCATGCGACAATTACCATGTGAAGAAAAATTTCTTCCAAAACCGTCTAGACACATAAAATATATTTTGGTAGTTCCATGACATTCAGGTAGGATCCATCAATCCCCAATACGAATCTACTATTTTTCTTTTTGGATCTAGTGGTTTTGGATATATTTTTCTCCACGGTTTGTCTATAACTATTATTTTTCTTCTCGGGCAATGAAAATCGCTTTAAGTGTTGATACAACTCAATTATGGGATTAGAGGAGAAACAAAGTTTCGCAGCATTCTTGCCTAATTTTTATTGGAAATCACTTCCATCTTCTTCTCCTTTATCTTTAATCTTCCATCTTCTTCTCCTTCCATCTGCTTAATGCCACAAATCTCTTTACGAATCTGAGTCGCCTTTGATGCAGGAAAGTGTCTCTCTAAAAAGAGTTTCTTCAGACCATTCCAAGTTGTGACACTACCAGAAGGTAAATAGTATAACCATTCCTTAGGAGTATCCATCAGGGAGAATGGAAAAGATCGTAACATAACTCCATCAACATCAGTCTCTGCTGGTAGCATGGCTATGATTATGTTATGGAAATCCATCAAATGTTTATTCGGATCTTCATTAGTCATCCCAAACTATGGGAGTTCTGGAATCAACCCTGGCTTGATCTCAAATGTAGATGTCGTCTGAATACACCACTGTTTCGTATCTAACTTGTGAGACGCTAAGTCTTTGAGTGTACGATTTGTGTCACCCATTGTTTCTTGTTCTTCCTCTACGTCTGAATCTGCGAACTCACTTGACGATGTACTTGGAGGAAGTGGAGTGTTCACTGCTCGAACAAATTCTTTTAGTAAAGTGCCTGATCGAATTCGTATACCAATGGACTTGGTCTACCCTCTCTAAGCATTCACGAAAGAACTAATACCTAAAAAAAAATTCTTAAAACTAAATTAAAAACTAGAAATAAGAAATCAAAAACAAAATAACAATCCGCTATGCCTCCCCGGCAGCGGCGCCAAAATTTGGTCGGTTGTCATCCAAGCAAAATTAATTCAAGTTCTTACTTCACTAATATAGATTAGAGTATAGTAATAAGAACAAGTTCGTTCCCACATAGAGGCATGTGATTGTTAATTACTTTCGATTACTTATGTAAACAGGGGGGTTTTGGTTGTGATTATAACTAAATTATGCTAAAACAATAAATTAAAACGAATATCAGAGATAAAGAACATTGGTTAGAGAATTCATCTTCCATCTTCCAACATGTTATCAACTAAATCATACTCAACATTCATGCACTCTCAATATCAATAACCCTAAAGCATCCTTTCGCAGGCTTACTCCGGCAAAACTCATATTATCATCAAAGGCGCAAGAGCCACTTTTTGAATCCTTTTCAACGAATAACTTGGCGCAAGAGCCACTCAAGTTTAACCCAATGAAAGCAATGGTCTTTGTGAGTTGAGGTTATTCTAAGCAATCCGGCGCAAGAGCCACTCAGATTTAACCTAGGTCACGCTTCTACACATAATTGCATGGTAACATACCGTTATTAACAACTATGTTATGCTACTTGTAACAAGGATCTTTCGACAATTCCGGATCTCAAACCCTAATTTATCTATAGATGTCAATGCATGCTCATCTAATTCGCGACTTAAACAAACAAGCAATCCATCATACAAGGCATTATAGACGGTAGAACATAAGCGATATTGAAGAGATTATGAACATATGAGAATGAATACTTCAATTAATAAACATGTTTTCCAACTTAGGACTACATCTCTAACCAATAAGGAAAGTTTAGTGCATCATGGATTTCTCAAAATCCATGGAACATAGAAAACAAGTAAAGCAAACCCTAGAAATCGTGATGATCAATCGCAACTCCAAGCCCTAGCTTCTTGTCCTCCTTATGTTTTCAAGTCTCCAAAAGTGTCCCCAGATGTAAAAGCTGTCTTTCTAGGGTTATGGAGGTCTTCTTATATAGTCTTCATCATATCTAGGTGTTAGAGTCAAAAACGTGTCTTAGAAGTGCCTCCCGTCGAGTCATAATCGGAAGGCAAGACCCCCTCCTTAATTACCGATTGTAAGGGCTCAAAATATAACTTTCTTATACCCAAAACGTGCCATAACCGGTAGGCTCGCTTTCTGTGTAAACTACCGATTGTTGGAGCTCAAAAAAGAAGTTTTCCTGTACCCGAAATCGCTTATAATCGGTAGGTTATTTTCCCTTGGAAACTCCCGATTGTGATTCTGAGTGTTTCATTATTTTCTTTCGGCTATTTTACTCATAACTTCCTCATACAAACTCCAAATGACCTCATTCTTTTTGCGTTAGCTTCGTATTCTCGTTCTCTTCAAAACCGTACTAAGAACTCCTAGATTTGGATGAGTTTAATTCGGGCTTTGGCCCTTCTCCATTGCAGAACTTAACTTCCCTGTTCATTTCGTGTCGTAATGAACTCCTTTCTTCTTCTTTGGTTGAATACACTTCAAAACTGCTAAAAAACTCATAAAAAAACAAAATCAAAGCATAGTGATATGAAAACTAACAAGAAATCAATGAATTAGAGTATCTAAATAATGCAAATAATGCACCTATCAATTTCCCCCACACTTGCCTTTTGCTACTCCACGAGCAAACTACAAATCTAAACTAAACTAAACTAAACTACAACAATTCTATTTCATTGAGGATACGGTTACACTTAGCATGTGTAACAAGCCTTTAAACCCCTAGGTGTCCCTAGTGGACGAGTTATATTCTCGTGAGGGTTTACAAGAGGTATACCCACAAATCCTAATTTCCAACTTCAAATATTCCAGAGCACCTGCATCCAAAGAGCTACGAAGACATAAAGTTTCTGCACACTAACAATAAGAAGTTAGAAGTATAAAGAACATTATTCTCATGCTTAACCCTTGAGTTAGAGAAAACCACCATACAAAAGGATCCAGGTTCGAGAGCGAACGAATGTTTCTGCCTCACCAACATGATTTTATGAATTTGACACTCAAAAGACGCACTTTATGGTTCTCACATATGTGCAGGCAGGAATGAAGATAGAAATCCTGCACACGTTGAGTGGTGGGAAGGAAAGGTAACCTTCCGAATCATATGAAGATGTTACCCCATAGAACGTGGGACGAAAAAGAACCCCTTTTTGTTTTTCTAGTGACCTCTAAGAAAGGAAATCAACTACTATGCGAGGATGTGAATGCTTACTTACCTTCTCACCTGATCGGCAATCAGCACCACTCTCACAGCATCCAATAGAAACGTTTTCGGTCTTTAACTGTTGATGATGAACTCTTGAACTTCGTAGAACATTGACAATTTGTAACTCTTTTCCTCAAATTCTTGTTATTTGAAACTTCTTTATAGATTTCTTCTTCCGCGTGGCCTTATTGAATGAATACAAAAGAAAATATACATTAAAGCAATGATAATCATTTTTTTATTATTATTATTTATTTTTTTTACTTCAAAATATAGACTGAAAAATAAATGATGAAATTACTACGGCCGTGGGATAAAGACTTTACCACTTGATTCTTCACAACTTGTATTTCCTTGATATCATGAACTTCACTAACTCACATCTTTTGATTTATTTCGCTCTTGTACATAAGTCTTCAACATTTATATAAAATTCTGCTCATTGTATAGTTGCTTTACTTGAATATGAAATTTGTTCTTTCTTGAACGGTTGCTTGTAAACCTTGACTGTCTTCAACTTTCCTTCAAATTTTTGATGTTCCGCTTGTTGATGATGATATGTTTCTATGGACATGTTGTTATCGAGAGAATGGTGCCAACTGTAAACAAGACTACAAGATAGAGTTAGCAATTCTGATGGCACCCTCATGATTGATAGAAATAGCACTCAAGAGATCAAAAAGTAGTGCTGAAATTGGTGCGAGGTTAGTTAGCTCATCATTCTACCCGGAATTTGCGCAGATGAAACACTCTAAACGGGCAATTGAAGGTTTGGTGCCTCACTCATGGGTATTGAATGATCAAATCTTCTAATATTGTGTTCTCTATCGACAGTTTAAGTCCATTTTTGTCAGCTCTAGCCTCTCAACAACTAAGCACTCCGAATATAGTTCTCTAATACTTCTAAGTTCAATTGTTTAGGTTAGAACTCCGTATGTAAACGTATCTAGAAGTATACTAAGTGACTCTAAAATCTCTAAAAGTTGAAGGTTTTCATGCAAATATGTACAAAAGTTTTAAAATTCTACCTACAAAAGCAAATACTAAAAACTTTATATGCTTAATTACTCCCCCACACTTAAACTTTACATTGTCCTCAATGTAAAATCAAGATGGAAAATCCTAACATGATATGAAAAAAAAAATCAAAAGAGAAAGATAGAAATAAAAAAACCAATGGGTTGCCTCCCATTTAGCGCTTAGTTTAACGTCTTCATCCCGACTTGGCATTCCTTGCTACTTTTCCATAGGGAGTGCATCTACTAAATTGATCTCAACCCTCTCAGGTTCAAATGGTTCATAATAGGGCTTCAAACGATGCCCATTCACTTTAAGCTCCTTCCATGTTAACAAGCTATGAATCTCCACTGCACCATGAGTAAAAACATTAGACACAACAAAGGGTCCTATCCAACGAGACTTCAATTTTCCAGGAAATAAATGAAGGCGAGAAGTAAACAAGAGAACTTTCTGTCCAACAGTAAACTGTTTTCTAGAAATCCTACTATCATGAAAATCCTTTGTTTTCTCCTTGTAGATTCTTGAACTTTAATATGCATCATTACGAATCTCTTCCAGTTCACTCAATTGAAGCTTCCTTTGTTTACCAGCCCCATCCATCTCCATGTTGCACTGTTGAATAGCCCAAAAAGCCTTATGCTCGATTTCAACAGGAAGATGACAAGGTTTACCGTACACAAGTCTATAAGGGGACATCCCAGTATGAGTCTTGTATGTTGTTCGGTATGCCCATAGTGCATCATTGAGACGTAAACTCCAATCCTTCCTTGATGGATTCACTGTTGTCTCTAGGATGGACTTCACCTCTCGATTAGAGACTTCATCTTGCCCGTTTGTTTGTGGATGATATGTTGTAGCAATCTTGTGAGATATGTTATACTTTTTCAACAAACTCTGGAAGAACTTGTTTTGAAAGTGTGATCCACCATCGCTGATTATGGCTCTTGGAATTCCAAACCTTGTAAAAATATGTTCTTTAAAAAAATCTGTAACCACTTTAGAATCATTAGTAGAGGTGGCTTTAGCTTCCACCCATTTCGAGACATAATCAACAACGAGTAAGATGTAGAATTTACCAAAAGAATTAACAAAAGGACCCATAAAATCAATGCCCCATACATCAAAAATTTCAACGAAAAGAATAAACTTCTGTGGCATTTGATTTCGAGCACCTAGATTGCCCGTTCTTTGACACCTATCACAAGTTGTGCAAAATACATATGCATCTTTAAATAAAGTGGGCCAATAGAACCCACTTTCAAGTACCTTCAAAGAAGTTCTCTTTGCCCCAAATTATCCTCCACAAGCATATGAATGGCAAAAAGACAAGATAGAGTTGTATTCAGATTCGGGTACGCACCTCCGTATAATTTGGTCTGAACAATGTTTCCACAGGTATGGATCATACCATATATATTGATTCGCTATCTTTTTAAGTTTGTCCCTCTTAGCATGAGACAAATTTCTTGGGATTTGTTTAGACACTAAATAATTCACAATATCCACATACCATGGTTCTCAAACTGTAACTAAGAAGAGTTGCTCATTTGGAAAGCTTTTACATAACAGGATAGCTTCTTCGTCTACAGTAAGACGACTCAAGTGATCCGCAACGGTATTCTCAATTCCTTTCTTGTCTTTAATTTCGAGATCAAACTCTTGTAGGAGTAGTATCCATCGAATGAGCCTTGGTTTCGCCTCCTTCTTTGTAAGTAAGTACCTAAGTGCTGCATGATCAGAAAACACAACAACTTTCGTACCAAGTAAATAAGAAAGAAATTTCTCCAATGCAAAAACGATTGCTAACAACTCATTTTCCGTGGCCGTGTAGTTTTGTTGGGCCTCATTCAACGTTCTAGAAGCATAATAAATGGCATGAGGTAGTTTCCCATTACGCTGGCCTAAAACTGCACCGATTGCATAGTCACTGGCATCACACATTTTGCTCAAATGGCTTTCTCCAATCCGGTGGATTAATGATAGAGGCAGTTATCAAAAGTTCTTTCAAACGGTTGAATGCCGCCAAACACTTCCCATCAAAGTTAAAAACCACGTCCTTTTGTAATAACTGGCATAATGGTGATGCAACCTTGGAAAAATCTTTGATACACCAGCGATAAAATCATGCATGACCAAGAAAAGCAAGAATCTCCCTCACCATAGTGGGAGGGGTAAGAGCACAAATAAGATCGATCTTAGCTTTATCAACTTCCAATCCTTTAGAAGATATAATATGGCCTAAAACAATGCCATGAGTTACCATAAAATGGCACTTCTCCCAATTTAGCACAAGATTAGTTTCAACACATCGTTTAAGAATCAATGAGAGGTTATTCAAGCATAAGTCAAATGAATCACCATACACACTGAAATCATCCATAAAAACTTCGATAATGTTTTCAACGTAATCTGAAAAGATACTTACCATACACCTTTGGAAGGTAGCGCGTGTGTTACACAAACCAAAAGGCATCCTCCTGTATGCAAATGTTCCAAAAGGACAAGTAAAAGTGGTATTCTCTTGATCCTCCGGTGCTATAGCAAGTAAAAGTGGACAAGTAAAAATGGCCATCTGCTTAATGCCAGAAATTTCTTTACGAATCAGAGTCGCTTGATGCAGGAAAGTATCTCTCTAAAAAGAGTTTCTTTAGACCATTCCAAGTTGTGACACTACTAGAAGGTAAATAGTATAACCATTCCTTAGCAGTATCCATCAAGGAGAATGGAAAAGCTCGTAACATAACTCCATCAACATCAGTCTCTGCTGGTAGCATGGCCATGATTATGTTATGGAAATACATCAAATGTTTATTCGGATCTTCATTAGTCATCCCATGAAACATTAGGAGTTCTCGAATCAACCCTGGATTGATCTCAAATGTAAATATCGTCTGAATACACCACTGTTTCGTATCTAACTTGTGAGACTCTAAGTCTTTGAGTGTACAATTTATGTCACCCATTGTTTCTTGTTCTTCCTCTACGTATGAATCTGCGAATTCATTTGACGATGTACTTGTAGGAAGTGAAGTATTCACTGCTCGAACGAATTCTTTTAGTAAAGTGCCTGATCGAAGTCGTATACCAATGGGACTTGGTCTACCCTCTCTAAGCATTCACGAAAGAACTAGTACCTGAAAAACAATTCTTAAAACTAAATTAAAAACTAGAAATAAGAAATCAAAAACAAAATAACAATCCGCTATGCCTCCCCGGCAGCGGCGCCAAAATTTGGTCGGTTGTCATCCAAGCAAAATTAATTCAAGTTCTTACTTCACTAATATAGATTAGAGTATAGTAATAAGAACAAGTGTGTTCCCACAAAGAGGCAGGAGATTTTTAATTAATTTTGATTACTTATGTAAACAGGGGGGGTTTTGGTTGTGATTATAACTAAATTATGCTAAAAAAATAGATTAAAACAAATATCAGAGATAAAGAACATTGGTTAGAGAGTTCATCTTCCATCTTCCAACATGTTATCAACTAAATCATACTCAACATTCATGCGCTCTCAATATCAATAACCCTAAAGCATCCTATCGCGGGCTTACTCCGGCAAACCTCATATTATCATCAAAGGCGCAAGAGCCACTTTTTGAATTATACGAGAAAAGGAGGGCAAGACTCCGTCTTCTCATCTCTTTAAACTGGGTGACTCTGTTGGAATACTTTTTCCTTAATGGACGGGCCAACTAGCATTGGTAGCTCTTTTCGCGAATAGTTGAAGTGGGCAATTTCCAGTCTACCAGCATCTCTTTTGGTTCTTCGGGCATCCAGAGGTCTATATTCTCATTCTGCCTGGTTTCGGTATCATCAGCGGCATTCCTCGTGGTATCAGTGTTTTGTTATCTCTTTTCGGGTGAAGAAAAGAAGAAGAGCCCTGGAAAACATGAAATGAAGGAGTAACCAAGAAAACGGATGCGCGTGCTAACGCGCAACGGTAGGAGCCGTTGCTTGTTGGGCTCCAAACTTAACGAGAATCTCGATCTACAAGCTACTATTTGTGAGCCGATATCTTTCCAGCTCGAACCAAGGCAGGAAACGAAGCTACAAACACGTTCCCAGAGTACAAAACCACTCATTATAGAGGCAGGCGAGCCTAGAATACTATTCCCAGGCTTCTCTAGATCTAAACTTTCTCGACATTCATCAGCTCTTGCCCAACCCTTTTCAACGAATAACTTGGCGCAAGAGCCACTCAAGTTTAACCCAATGAAAGCATTGGTCTTTGTGAGTTGAGGTTATTCTAAGCAATCCGGCGTAAGAGCCACTCAGATTTAACCTAGGTCACGCTTCTACACATAATTGCATGGTAACATCCCGTTATTAACAACTATGTTATGCTACTTGTAACAAGGATCTTTCGACGATTCCGGATCTCAAACCCTAGTTTAGATATAGATTCCAATGCATGCTCATCTAATTCGCGACTTAAACAAATAAGCAATCCATCCTACAAAGGCGTTATAGACGGTAGAACATAAGCGATATTGAAGAGATTATGAACATATGAGAATGAATACTTCAATTAATAAACATGTTTTCCAACTTAGGACTACATCTCTAACCAATAAGTAAAGTTTAGTGCATCATAGATTTCTCAAAATCCATGGAACATAATCAAGAAAACAAGTAAAGCAAACCCTAGAAATCGTGATGATCAATCGCAACTCCAAGCCCTAGCTTCTTGTTCTCCTTGTGTTTTCAAGTCTCCAAAAGTGTCCCCAGATGTAAAAGATGTCTTTCTAGGGTTATGGAGTCTTCTTATATAGTCTTCATCATATCTAGGTGTTAGAGTCCTAATGGGACCATGATACCTTGATTAGGAAGTCAAAAACGTGTCTTAGAAGTGCCTCCCGTCGAGTCATAATCGGTAGGCAAGACCCCCTCTTTAACTACCGATTGTAAGGGCTCAAAATATAACTTTCCTGTACCCAAAACGTGCCATAATCGGTAGGCTCGCTTTCCGTGTAAAGTACCGGTTGTTGGAGCTCAAAAACGAAGTTTTTCTGTACCCGAAATCGCTTATAATCGGTAGGTTATTTTCCCTTGTAAACTCTCTATTGTGATGCTGAGTGTTTCATTATTTTCTTTCGGCTATTTTGCTCATAACTTCCTCATACGAACTCCAAATGACCTCATTCTTTTTGCGTTGGATTCGTATTCTCGTTATCTTCAAAATGGTATTAAGAACTCCTAGATTTGGATGATTTGAATTCGGTCTTTGTCCCTTCTCCATTGGCAGAACTTAACTTCCCTGTTCATTTCGTGTCGTAATGAACTCCTTTCTTCTTCTTTGGTTAAATACACTTCAAAACTCCTAAAAAACTCATAAACAAACAAAATAAAAGTATAATGATATGAAAACTAACAAGAAATCAATAAATTAGAGTATATAAATAATGCAAATAATACACATATCAACAGATTTATTCGAATTTCCTCAACACATTCAATCGACTATGCACAAAATTGATTTCGCTCAAACAAGGTCAGAAATATGTTCCTTCTGTTATTAATGAGGTGAAAACTATTTTTGACCAACTTGTTGTTGGATTTAAGGTTTCACAGAATGAGCTAGTAGTTGTTACTTTATAAACTTTAATTATGAGTATAAAATTCTTTTGCTACTTCAGTTCGCACATGTTTCTAGTATTATACTTCATTATCTTTTGATTATCAAGGAGGCTACCGTAACCGAGAGATCCAAGGCTTTAGTTGTTGAATCCAATAATTGAGCTTTTGCTTCTCATATGCAGTTCATATCCTTTGGTAGAGGTAATGGTCGAGGTTTTAATCTTTTTTTTATCACAGAGGTGGCGGTCGTGCCGATTTTTATTCTGGTAGAGGTGTTGGTTTGCTACAAATGCCTCATTCTTTTTTAAATTTTTTTTCTGCCATTCAAATAAGGTATTAATAAGAATATTATCTGGATACCTTATTTAAAATCCTTAATGACCCATCCTATGAAGTCATTATAGAGAATACACTCGGTTACTTTACAAGAGAATATTTTCCCATGCACTTTATTGATATGACTATATGAGTATATATACAAGATATTGCAACTTAATATAGAAAACAAGATATGTGTAATTGCTAGAAATATGCCTATAGAATCTGCTAGGAATATTTGATTGATCTGCTAAGGATATGTGAGTCAATGCCAATATATTCTTCCTTCAATGTAGGATGGATATACTATGTACACGGTTCCCTTATACGCCCCCGCAAGATTGGGGTTCCATCGGCAAGGCCTATCTTGCTTCGCAGCACAGCTGTACGTTGTTTCGATAGTGGTTTGGTCAGAAGATCAGCAAGCTGATCCTGGGTATGAACATGCCTGACTTGGAGACTTTTCTTCTGAACTAGGTCACACACAAAATGAAGGTCTATTTTCATGTTTGAGTGATTAACTGGGTTAAGACTCAGGTGTGTGGCTCAAATGTTGTCACATAGTAGTTGAGGAGGATCTTTGAGTGGAAAGCCATGTTCTTGAAGTAGTGTTAACAACCACATTGATTCAGAAGATGTAGTGTCTAGGGACCTGTATTCGGCTTCTTTGGAGGATTTTGCAACTTCATGTTGCTTCTTAGAGCACCAGGAGATTGGATTTGAGCCCAAGAAACTGATGTAGGCATAGGTTGATGTGCGATCATCCATGTTTCCAGCCCAATCGGCATCTGTGTATGTCCGAAGAATGGAAGGTCTATTTTTAAGAATCTGAATGCCATAGAAGATGGTTTGCTTTAGGTACCTGAGTAGCCGTTTGGAAGCTGTCCTGTGAGTTGTAGTTGGCTTGTGCATGAATTTAGATAGTTTGTTTACTGCAAAGGAGATGCCAATGCATTATCAGAGACAAATATTGAAGGCTGCCTATTAGTTGGCGAAACTCAGAACTATCCACAATGGTTGTAGCATCAACTAGTTGAAGATGTTGTGATGTAGAGAAAGGAGTGGTGATATCTTTTGCATCACTCATGCTTGTAGTATCCAATAGTTCTCGAATGTATTTATGTTGGAAAAAAAATAACCTGTCGTTGTGGGAATGACCTCAATTCCTAAGAAGTAGTGAAGAGAACCCATATCTTTTAGAGAGAACATATCACCCAACTTTGTAATGGTAGAATTCACAAAGTCTGAATTGTTGCTTATGATGATAAGATCATCAACATAAACTAACATGTAGAAGGTTGTAGCCCCTTGACTGTAGATGAACAAAGAGTAGTCTGCCTTGGAGTTTCGAAAACCCAATTGGAGAATGGCAGTTTTGAGTGCAATGTACCAGGCTCGTGGAGCTTGTTTTAGCCCATAGATGGCCTTTTGTACCCTGCACATATGATATGGCTTGGAAAAATCTTTGAATCCTGGAGGTTGTGTCATGAACACAGTTTCAGTTAAGGCCCCATTCAGAAAAGCATTGTTGACATCCATCTGCCGTAAAACCCATCCATTCATGACTGCAATCGATAGCACAATTCTTATTGTTGATGGTTTAACCACAGGACTGAAGGTATCTGTGTAGTCAATGCCCGGCCGTTGATTGTAACCTTTTGCCACAAGTCTGGATTTGAACTTGTCAACTGAGCCATCAACTTTTATTTTGACCCTGAAAATCCACCTGCACCCACACTCACTTGTGGGTAAAACTAGATCCCAAGTACCATGTTTCATTAAGGCAGTTACCTCTGCAGACATGGCCTCACGCCATTGAGGATGAGATAATGCTTGGCTTACACTGGTGGGTTCAATGGTGTGAGGAAGAGGGTGTTTTGAAGCTGTGTGTACCTGTTTTGGTTTGAATATTTGATTCATGGACCGTGTTTTCATGTTGTGGGTACGTTGATCTTTGGCTTATTGGGTGAGATCTTGAGTTACAGGAGGTGTTGCTGTGCAGAGATGTACATCAGGTTCAGGAACTGCTGATGATTCTGAGAGTGGTTCAAAAACACCTGGGAAGGACTGCTGGTGGTTGTCTGCAGCTAGAGACACAACATGCGTTAAAGATGCAGGGATGGCAGAGTTACCTGGAGAGGATGTAGCAACTGCATAGACACCTTCTGGAGACGGGAAGGCTGTTTGTGCACCTGTGACCGACAATGCGGATGGATGAGCACCGAAGTATAGTGGTAAGAACTGGTGGATATCTGGAGAAGGCCGAGTGATCTCACAGGGCACAAGGGAAACTTGAGTGATAAGTTTTTGGTATTCATCAAATATCACATGGTGAGAAATGAAGATTTTTTTTATTTGGGGTTCAAAACATTTGTAACCATTTTGAGTTGGTGAATAGCCAAGGAAGATGCATGCTTTGGATTTTGGTTGCATTTTGTTTGAGTTGTATGCCTTTGTTAGAGGACAACATATACACCCAATTTTTTTTAACTTTAGATAGTTTGGTGATTGGCCAAAGAGAGCTTCAAAAGGGGATTTGTTTTTGAGAAGAGGTGTGGGTTGACGATTTATGAGATAGGAGGCGGTTTGAAAAGCATGTGGCCAATACGAATAATCCAGGTTGGCATCACAAAGAAGGGTGAGACCTGTTTCGACTAGATGACGGTGCCGACGCTCAGAAACACCATTTTGTTGCGGAGTGTGAGGAACAGTGGTGAGATGAGTTATTCCATGAAGCAAGAGATATGATCTTAAAGCAATGAACTCACCTCCATTGTCATAGTATAGTGTTTTCATGGATTTCTAAAAGTGATTTTCGACAAATTTTTTGAATTGCGGAAAAATTGTAGAAACACCAGATTTTGTGACCATAAGATAGAACCATATATATTTGTATAATGATCCACAAGAATAAGATAGTAACGTGAACCATCAATCCCAGTATAACTCGCTGGTCCCCACACATCTGTGTAAATGAGTTCCAGAGGTTCATGACTTTGTAGGCTTGTGACACGAAAGGGTTGTTGATGTGCTTTATTAATAGAACATGAATGGCATATTGAAGATAAATTTTTATGGGAAGAAATAGGAAGGGAAAAATTCTTAATAAGACGATGGACAATTTTAAGAGAAGGATGTCCAAGACGCTTGTGCCATCCTTCAACAGAAGTCCTTTCATGCACATTAGCAACCTTTGGTGCTGCCGTCAATGATTCCGGGAAGGTGTAAATGCCATTGCTACATGCTCCTTTTAGTAAAATCGCCCCCGTGATCTTGTCCTTCACAAAAAAATGAAACGGATGAAATTCAGCACATACATCATTTTGTTTGGTTAGATGATGCACAAATATTAAATTTTTGCAGAGGTTGGGAACACAGAGAGTGTCTCTTAGTGTAAATGTTCGATGTGGCGTTTTTAAAGCTAATGAACCAACATGTGAGACAGCCAAACCTGAGCCATCACCAAGAATCACTTCATCAGTTCCATCATATTATGAATGTATGGATAGATTTGATAGGTCACCAGTGATGTTATGAGAGGATGCTGAATCAAGAAGCCAGTTTTTGTCTTTGGCTACAGATGTGGTAGCACAGTTTACAGTCGTTGGCTGTGAGTTAAGTTGAGGACAGATTTTGGTTGTATGTCCCATCTAATCACATAGTTGACACTTTGGTTGGTAACGCCTGTCGGGTGGATTGGGCTTACTGCTTCCTGTGTTGAAACGTCTTCCATCACGCTGAACTCCTGTTGAGTACCTGCTTGGATTGGTGCTTGAAGGTTGTCTGGAATAGTCATTTTGTTTGTAAAATCTCTGATATCTTCCTTCCTGTATTGCTGACTTTGTTCTTGTGTAGTTGGCAGACACAATAATGCTTTGTGTTGCAGTTTCCAGACGCCTTAGATAAGCTTCATGACCAACTAGTAGGTCATGCAGTTCTTCAAATGTCAGGGATGTTTCTCGGGTACGAATTGGTGCTGCAATCTCCATAAATTCTGGACCTAGACCATTTAACACATAGAGGGTCAGGTTATCATCCGAAATAGAATGATCTATAATGGCTAGTTCATCTACCAGGTTTTTCACATCATGAAGATATTCTGTGATACTTTGCACGTTGAATTAATGTGAGCTCTTCCTTCAACTGCATTGCTCTAGTCCTGGATTGGCTAGCATACAAATGAGTGAGTTTTTTCCAGGCTGCATGGGAGGATTTTGCTATGGCTATCAAGGGTATAATGGAGGCTGAAGTAGATGCTAATATTGCACTGAGGATAAGTTTGTCCTGTCTGATCCAATGAGTCTTGAGAAGCTCATATGTAGAGGATCCATCTGAGTTTGGACATGGGAAAGTTCCTTCAACATTACTGAGAAGGTCATAACCAATGAGAAGTGCTTCAAATTGAGCACGCCATTGAGGAAAAGAGGTGGGGGTTAGTTTCTCGTTGATTTGTGTAGTGATGTTGAGTGCAATAAGAGGTTTGTCAGATGCAGATGGAGGTTGGGTATTGATAGTGAAGTTTGGTGTCTGATTTGAAGTAGAGGAAGCCATTGTTTCTCGTTGGAGATATGGTGGCTCTGATACCATATAGAGAATACACTCGGTTACTCTACAAGAGAATATTTGCCCACACACTTTATTGATATGAATATATGAGTATATATACAAGATATTGCAACTTAAGATAGGAAACAAAATATGTGTAATTGCTAGAAATACGCTTATAGAATCTGCCAGGAATATTTGATTAATCTGCTAAGGATATGTGAATCAATACCAAAATATTTTTCCTTCAATATAGACTGGATATGCTATGTACACTGGATATGCTATATACACGGTTCTCTTATAGTCATGAGGAAAATTGCCGTCGTATTTAAAATAAAAACTACTGTTCCTAGCTATTTTAGCTAAGGAGTCTGTATGCACCTCCATTGCGCAAATGATTAATAGTTTTCCAAATCCATAAACCTTTCCCAGATATTAATGACAATGATGATTTCTTGATTTAGCCAACGAACACCGGGGTTTTGTTCATGGATAAACTTTATTACCAGATCACTATCTGACACAAAGACAATTTTGTCAAAGCCCAAGACTCTGCCTTCTTCAAAGCCAGACATTCTAGCCGCTCAACTTCATGTTCCGCTATTGGCCCTCCATCAAAAAATCTTCTTTCTGCTTCATGACATGCCCTGCACAATCACGAAAAATAAAATAATTGCCTGCATATTCTGTTGCCTTTACAAAAGCAGTTTCCACGCTTATCTTCATGAACCGGATCCCAATTATTAACCTGCAAGCTCAATAAGTTATTAGTTCCAGTACTACCAACAGAACTACATTAAACACTTAGTTGATTTTTTTCTTCCAATAGTATACTGTCTATTACGCTTACCTATTTTTTCTTTTTATATGTCTACTAAACCACTTGCAAACTTGTCCTTCTGTGACAAACCAACTTATCAAATCTTTTACAAGTATGGTCATTTCAAAACTTAATCAAGCTATAATCGTTTGTTTCTCGACTTGTGACTTTTTCTTATTTCAAAAATTTGAATTCTTGACTTGTAATTAGTGTAGTGAATTTTGGATTTCGGTCCCATTTTTTAGTTAGGACCTGGATACCTAGACAACTTTATTTTGAGAAAATTTTAAACTTATTTTTTCTAAATTCTATACCTCTTATTAAACAGATGAGAAAGTTATTGGAGATTTTATACTAAATTCACCTTTCATAATATGATTCACAATTTCACACAAAACACAATAAATCAAGTTTTTAGGCTTGTTTTGATTTTTTATAATGGAATTTCCATACTACACCTAGACTCGCAGACTCTATATCGACCTTTTCAATGAAAGCTTAGATGATCTCGTCTCGTTGAGATTAGAGATTCGTCTCGGCAAAAGATCGAGACAGTGAATCTAGACGGAATCTCAGTCCTCTTAACGGAGATTGACTACGTAGCTTGTAACAGAGTGTTTACTATTCAAGCTGAAGATAACTTGAATCCTAAAGGATTTTCTTATTTTATTTTTTCACGTGGGAAGTGGGAACCACCTTTCTTTTGTTTAACACTAAAGACAATCTGCAGATTTAACATGAAAATAGATCAATAAAATATTAATAGACCCCATATGATTCAACTTAATTATATATAAGAGTATAATAAAAATAAAGTAAAAGTAAAATTTTGTTAACAAAAAAACCTGTCAACTAATACGATAAAGATATCATATTGACTTATTATATACCTCCTAATCCAATACGTCGTTTTGGTAATACCCCTTGGCCTACTAACTCTTTAAGTCCCCACACACAAATCACCGTATATCTGTGCGATTCAATATACTGCTGTTACCTGGAGCTACCGTATCCTACCGGAAGTTACCAATCCGGTGAATTTAGTGTGGAGGACTATTTTGTTTATATGGTTTTAGTAACGTCCGTTTGGAATTTGATAACCAGTCCATGTCTATAAAACCAAAAGAATAACTCCAATCAGCAGCGAAAACACGAAACAATGGTGAGCAACAATACATGTGTCTTCTTTCCAAAACAGATTGAAACTGGACCTTCAATTCGACTTCACAAGTTTGCCTAGTCCGCGCAGCTCTTTAGAAAAGTAAAAAGTATTTTTTTGAAAAACCGAAAGACCCGCCTTATCATGCGATCAAAACTTCACTTATCTCTTAACAAAACCCACGTCAAAACAAAGGTCAATAAAACCTCCCAATACGGAACAACCAAACTCATAAAGACGTTAAAAATTCCAACGAACCACATAGTCGAGTTCCTTTGACCCTCGTTAAATTGTAATTTGTGATTTTTCTCTTCCAATTCCAAAACCGAAACTGTGTAAAATCGTAACGCATACTAGCCGATAAAGAAACCAGAGAATATAACATAAATCCTACTGAAAATTGAGTAGATCATAGATCACATCACATCGGCTTACATTAACGAATCAAGTTAAAAAGAAAAAAATAGATCCTTTACTACACAAGTCTCGAAGAAAATTTAAAAACAAATGTCTCAACAAATGAAAAAAAACCAAGGTAACTATCCTTAATTTATAAAAATTCTTCCCATATTATTACTTATAAATAAAATCCATTTGAAAAAACGGGATAAAAATCTCATTTCCTTTTATAATGTTTAAATTTAGTTTTTATTATTTTTTAAAATACTACTCCTATCCTTTCTTTTCTTCTTCTTCTTTTTCTTTTTCTTCTTTTTCTTCTTCTTTCCTCCGCCTCCTCCTCCCCTTCACCATCACCACCAGCAGCAACAGTAGCTCCACCGCCACCAAACCAGTGAGAAAAGATAGATCAGCAACAATATCATCTCCGTCTTCTCCACCAATACCTTCTTCTCTTTCTATTTTATTTTTATGTTCACCGACGATAGCTCCGCCACCCTATATGCCACTAACAGCACCTGCGTCTCCTCCACCAACACCACCAACACCTCCTTCTCTTTCTATGTCCAGATTTTACATCAACAATACCTCCTCCTCCTCCTTATCTTTTCTCCCCCATCACTACATGTCCATATCCGCCACCAACAACACCTCCTCCTCCTCCTATCTTTTACAATCATCACCAACACCTCCAGATCATCATCTATAAAAATCATCATCAAAAAATAATGATACAACATCGTTGTCGAAATTAGGGTTTGTGTTGGTGAAATGTCAGAAAAATGATGAAACCAAATTTGGTTTCATCAAATTTTACAAAAAATTGAATAACGCTGAAACCAATTTTATGTTGGTGAAATGTCAGAAAAATGATGAAACCAAATTTGGTTTCATCAAATTTTACAAAAACCAAAACAACGCTGAAACCAATTTTTGTGTTGGTGAAATGTCAGAAAAATGATGAAACCAAATTTGGTTTCATCAAATTTTATAAAAACTGAACAAGGCTGAAACTAATTTTTGTGTTGGTGAAATGTCATAAAAAAGATGAGACCAAATTTGGTTTCATCAAATTTTATAAAAACTGAACAAGGTTGAAACCAATATTTTGTGTTGGTGAAATACAAGAAAAGTGATGAAACCAAATTTGGTTTTATCAAATTTTACAAAAACTAAACAACGTTGAAATCAATTTTTGTGTTGATGATTTTTATCGTTGAAACCAATGTTGCTGGTGATATTGGTGGTGGTGTGCTGGTTGGCAGTAATGTTGGTTGGTGATGGTGAGTGGTGTTGGGTATTGGTGGTGGTGGTCGTTGGTAGTGGTAGTGGTTGGTGGAGGTGCTGGTTGGAGGTTCTCGTTGGTGGTGGTTTTGGTGGTGGTTGGTGTTGGTTCTGGTTGCTATTTGTGGTGGTTGGCGGTGGTGGTTGGTGGTACTGCTAGTTGGTGGTTGCGTTGTTGGTGGTGGTAGTGGCGCTGGCGGTGTTAGTGGTGGTAGCGATAATGGCATCAACATCATAGGTGGTGGTTGCGACTATGCTGGTGGTGGTTGGTTGTGGTGCTGGTTGGTGGAGGTGGTGGTGCTGATTGGTGGTGTTGTTGGTTGGTAGTGGCAAGATGGCGGTGGTACTGATTGGTGGTGGTGTTGTTGCTGGTGGTGTTGTTGCTGGTGGTGTTGTGCACTGGGGGCGATAGTGCTGGTTGTTGGTGGGGCGGTGCTGACAATGATGAAAAGAGAAGAGAAGAGTAATTTAATTTTTATTAATTTTGTTTAGTTAAAACTCTTTAAACACGGTGGGGTGGATTTTTTATTTTAGTTGGGATGAGTTAAAAGAAAGGGTAATTTAGACATATAAGATTGTTTGGGATTTTTTTGTTACTTTTGTTTTGATAGGTTTTTAATAGATGAATAGTAACACCTTTGGGGTTATAATCCACGGGCTAAGCAAATGTACGTGTCTCGTAATGACAAGAAGTTGTTACTTAAAGGAAAACATAAAGTTCGGAATCACAAGTAACCAAACAAAGTGGAGTTACTGGAATACTTATTTAACAGTCTGCCTATTGTTTCTGTTTCTCTGTCTCTACAAACTCTGGTTCTTCGGTTCTTCTTCTTCGTCTAGTTCTAGTTTTCTCTTTCATCTTCATAAAAATGGATTCACTAACACTAATATGTACTGCTGGTTTCGTAATCGCTGGAGGATTATACTGGTTCGTATGTGGTTTTGGATCAATAGAAGTTAAAGGTAAAAGGAGGATCAATATCAAGAAAAAAAGTTGAAGATAAGTATAAACAATATTGGTCATTTTTCTTATGTCCTAAAGAGATTGAAAAACCTGATAAAGTACCTGCTTTTGTTGATACTTTTTATAATATTGTTACTGATATTTATGAATGGTGTTGGGGTCAATCTTTTCATTTTAGTCCTTCAATTCCTGGGAAATCACATAAAGATGCAACAAGGTTGCACAAAGGAATAGTTGTAGATCTAATCAATGTTAACTCTGGTGATAAAATATTAGATGTTGGATGTGGTATTGGTGTTCCTATGAGAGTTATTGTTTCTCATTCTAAAGCTAATGTTGTTGGTATTACTATTAATAAGTATCAAGTTAGAAGAGCTAAGATTCATAATCAGAAAGATGGTTTAGATTCATTATGTGAAGCTGTGTGTGATAATTTTCTTAAAATGCCATTTAGAGATAATACATTTGATGGTGCTTATTCAATTGAAGCTACTTGTCATGCTCCCTGTGATTATAAAAAATCTGCAACATAACCACATGAATCAGATGATAAATCAATAAACAAAAAAACAATGAGAAGATAAAGATTAAATGCAAGAAATTAAAAGAAGAATCAACACAAGAAAAATTTAACGTGGTTCGACAACGGAGTGTCTACATCCACGGGTAAGAAAGGTTTGGGTGTTTTTATTGATAGTTCAGGTTATAAAAGGATGAAGTTCTTCTCTGCTGAAAGTAAAATTGGGGAAGAAGAAGACCCCCTCTTCTATCCTAGTCTTTTGCTTATAAAGGAAAGTAAAAAATGTGTGTTATCCTTATCTTCATAGTTTTCTAGTAAGCTTTCTGTTTCAACATCAAATTTTGTCGTGTGTCGATGGAGGTCCGCCACGTGTCGATAGTGATCTGCCATGTGTCAATGTTGATCTTATCCTTGAATGACCTTAGTCTAATTTTGGTGCGGGACAAGCTTGGTGCGGGACATGCTTGGTGAACATGCTGGTGCGGGACAAGTTGGTGCAGGACAATTTGGTGAGGACAAGTTGGTGCGGGACGAGTTAGTGAGGGACAAGCTGGTGCAGACAAGTTGTGATCGTGAACTTGAATTATGGTTTGTGCTGCGGTCCAACCACCTATTAGTTCTTATCCAGACTTTGGAACGAAACTTATCCCTCATTCTTATTTGTATTTCCCGCAAGACTTCACATGCATACTTTATATTTCCCTTAGTTTCCCGCTTGGTGACCCGTACCTCTTCTGCGGATTTGTACTTAAGTTATTGATTTTGGATTTCGATGAATGTTGCACTCTTACTATTATTATTAGAATTATGGCATGTACAACATGTGGCCATTGAAAGTGACTTGTGCTGTTTTAGCTTCTTCTGTTCCGCAACCTGCACAACTGAGACGTGTCTATCATGCATCGATGTTTGTTAGTTCTATACATTGTGTCATGCTTTCCCGCAACTTACGTGTCTGTCATGCAACGAAGGTGTCTATTTCGTACAGTGTGCCATGCTTTTCCGCAACTTGCGTGTCTGTCATGCAACGAAGGTGTCTGTTTCAGTACTTATCCAATGAGTTTTTTTTTAATGTTTCTCGTTCCATCATAATATGGTATTCTTTCCATAGTATTTGAACACGTGGTGTTAGGGATTTAATACCCTCACAATTTGCCCCTTTTTTCTTTTAAATTTTACATATGGTAGAAATTTGAAAAAGGAAAAATAATTATTACTTTTCCGATTCGTACGCCTCTAATAAATTTTCTTCTCACGCTTAAGTTTACTTTTCTGACATTTTTGGCGGTTTCGAGAAAGTCACATCTCTGACAAAGTTCTTCTCTCCTCCACTTTATTTTTACGACGGTTTGTCAGTTTCAATCCTTTCATATTTATTGCAAATCTTGTCACATCTCTCATCTAATTCTTCGTCTTTTTTGTCTTTTTCTTCTTAAAGTTTCTTTTCCTTTTCATTATTCTGAATTGTGTTGGCAAGATTCCTTTTTGTCTCATATTATTGTACCTTCAATACAATTAACGAATATATATATATATATATATATATATATATATACATAATCAGTTTGCGTTATGAGTGTGTGAATTGAGAAACCACAAGGCGTATATTGTACATTGAGTTACCTTTGAGGATACAGTCACATGACTAACTTCTTTCTGGACAAAAGGAAATTAATGATGCGGTCCCTAATGAGTACTTCCTGAGATGGATGGTACCTGATACAATAATTAATGTCATGTTAGGCATCTCTTGATCACGAAAGATCCAATAGTCATACACTCATAGACATTTATATGGATTTTCTAGAGAGATTACATTTGTCATGCTTTACCCAGTATGAAGCCAAATTATTGTATGATTGCTTTATTTGTTATGGATAATATGGTTTGAATACAGGGTGTTGAGCTTAGTAAAAACTCGATCCTCAAATTGCTGGTTGATCTTTCTTTCTTCATCTACTCTTCCTCGCTTAGATTTATTACAAGGATTTTCACCCGCAACTCGTTTTCCAGAACTTGTTGCCGGTTCCACAAAATTTGTTTTGTTTGTAACTCTCTGATTTGAGAAACTTCTATTGGATTCTGTTTTTGTATATCTTGTAACCTTGCATATTTCTCGATAATTACCCATAGATCCCCTTCAGTTTTTGGATCATCTCCATGAATATCTACGAAAAACGGGCTCATGCGGTTTGATATTCCCCATTTGTAACAATTAATAGAGATTTCTGGACTAACATTACCTATTGCTTGAAAAATTGCCTGCCATCGATCTGTGTAATCTCGGATAGTTTCATCTGTCCAAGAAGCAAGGGAAAATAATTTATCCATTCCAGCATTTGCGGGTTTGTTATACATGTACGTCTCCAAGAATTTTCGGTTCAATTGTGTATATGAATGTATTGTTCCTTCTGGTAGATTTTCGTAACATGTTAATGCCGATCCTTTCAAACTAGAGGGTAAATATCGGCACATGATAACATCGTTTTGCTCCCAGCGGGTCATATTACGGTTATAATATTTTAAATGAGCTGCGGGATCCTTTGTTCCATCGTAACATTCAAAGTTGGGGAGAGGTGCGGTGCCAATGGTGTTCTACTGGCCTCTTTTAATACTTCCTCAAGACGTCCTCCCTCTTGTTTGTTTTTCAAGGTCTTTATTTCCTCTCTCATTTCTTCCAAATCCTCAAAATATTTGTTCCATCTGTTGTTCTGCGGTTCTGAGTCATCAAAATCTGGTTTATCGGGCTCATACCGCTGATTAAACCTGTTTTGTTTTGGATGAACATATGTATCATCTGCCGGTTCAACTATCATCACCCTTTGATCTCTATTGATCCTTGTTTTGCTTTCTGCAGATCTTTTTGAACTTACTTCCTTCCCCTGTAACCTTGTAACAGATGCTTCCGCATCCTGTCGGGCTTTATGCCTGAGCATATGATTTTCTTGCGTTAGAAGAGAAATTGTTTTTGCATAATTCTTTTGAGCCTTACGCATTTCATTCAATTCTTCGAATAATTGATTGATGGGATCAATCCTGTTTTGTGGTGCTTCTACATGTGGTTGTTGCATTGTTCTGTTGTTATCAATTGATTGGTTAATTGGGATGTTTGGTTCTATCATTTCATCTTGCAGTCTCTGTAATTGCTCTACTCCGTTTGCCTCTTGTAATTGATTCCTTGTTTCGTTTATTCGTAACAGAATAGTATTCGCAACTTTAGTATCTTTGTTTCTATTTTGTATTGTCCGACCCAAGGGTTGCGGTCCTTGGGACTCTTCTACAATTTCTCTTTCTGGTTGATGAAGAGTTTTTCTTCCAGTCCCCATTGTTTGATTACCCAAATTTCTTACATCGACTTCTTTTTCTTGTAAGGTTTTGTTTGCGGCTGTCTCCATTTATTTAATTTCTCTTGGGATATTATAATGATTTCTTTGCTCAATCTGGTGTTGTTGTAGAAATTTCTTTGTTGATGTTCTAATAAAAGTCAGATAATGAGATAAGTACTTCATAAAATTTTAACATCCGCAATATATATATATATATATATATGTATATATATATGAAATAATTTGATCGATAGAAAAAATCTAGCTTTAATTAAAATTTGATATATCACATAAAAGTTAGACAAATTTCCAATTTAAATCAGGTTTCAAAGGTTCATCAAATCATTTCTTGCAAACAAGTTGAAAGCAAATTTAAAAGTTCGGTTCAAAACTTATTTTTCTTGTTTTGACGAGAGTCATACCTAGGCAGCTGCAAAACATTCTTAAATTGTACGATCAATTGACATAATATCATATGCAACTAAATATGGTTGAATTACAAACACATTAATTCCCAGATTTCAATCCTAATTTCTTTTGTAAAATTGTTAAAAACATAGTACTTTGGAGGAAGTTTATGAACAAAGTCTCTCAAATTTTTGATTAAGATTACCTCCGAGATAATCAGAGTATAGATTTAAAAGAGAAGTGACAGTTAAATCATAGCCCGAGATAATCCGAGTTGTGTATGAAGTTAACAATTAAATCATAATAGTCAATAATTAAAAAGTTCAAAGAGATACTATATGCTGGATTTTGAAATATCAATTGAAGAGAAAAGAAACCCTAATTAAAGATGTAGAAAAATGAGGTTTTATAAGATAATAAAATTCAAGATTTCCAAGATGAAGATTTGGACAGGTAAAATAAATTCTTTTACCTCTCCCTGTTTTTAGCGCCAAATTGTGATTACCAAAAATCTTTCAACATAACCACATGAATCATATGATAAATCAATAGACAAAAAAGCAATGAGAAGATAAAGATTAAATGTAAGAAATTAAAAGAAGAATCAACACAAGAGAAATTTAACGTGGTTCGACAACAGAGTGTTTACATCCACGGGTAATGAAGGTTTGGGTGTTCTTATTGATAGTTCAGGTTACAAAAGGATGAAGTTCTCCTCTGCTGAAAGTAAAATTGGGAAATAAGAAGACCCCCTCTTGTATCCTAGTCTTTTGCTTATAAAGGAAAGTAAAAAATGTGTGTTATCCTTATCTTCATAGTTTTTTAGTAAGCTGCCTGTTTCAACATCAAATTTTGTCGTGTGTCGATGAAGGTCCGCCACGTGTCGATAGTGATCTTCCATGTGTCAATGTTGATCTTATCCTTGAATGACCTTAGTCTAATTTTGGTGCGGGACAGGCTTGGTGCGGGACATGCTTGGTGAACATGCTAGTGCGGGACAAGTTGGTGAGGACAAGTTGGTGCGGGACAAGTTGGTGAGGACAAGTTGGTGCAGGACGAGTTGGTGAGGGACAAGCTAGTGCAGACAAGTTGTGATCGTGGACTTGAATTATGGTTTGTGCTGCGGTCCAACCACCTATTAGTTCTTATCCAAACTTTGGAACGAAACTTATCCCGCATTCTTATTTGTATTTTCCGTAAGACTTGACATGCATACTTCTTATTTCCCTTAGTTTCCCACTTGGTGAGCCACACCTATTCTGCGGATTTGTACTCAAGTTATTGCTTTTGGATTTCGATGAATGCTGCAGTCTTATTATTATTATTAGAATTATGGCATATACGACATGTGGTCATTGAAAGTGACTTGTCATGTTTTAGCTTCTTATATTCCGCAACCTGCACAACTGAGACGTGTCTATCATGCATCGATGTTTGTCAGTTCTATACACTGTGTCATGCTTTCCCGCAACTTGTGTTTCTATCATGCAACGAAGGTGTCTATTTCGTACAGTAATGCCATGCTTTCCCGCAACTTGCGTGTCTGTCATGCAACGAAGGTGTCTATTTCAGTACTTATCCAATGAGTTTTGTTTTAGTGTTTATCGTTCCATCATAATCTGGTATTCTTTCCATAGTATTTGAACACGTGGTGTTAGGGATTTAATACCCTCACACTCCCAAACTTGAAGAAGTTTATTCTGAAATTTTAAGGGTTTTATAACCTGGATCTAACTATGTATCGTATGATTGGGTAACTATTGATAAATATGATGGGGAGAATTCTGAACATGTTGAAATCATTCAAGGAATTGAAAGAGGTGATGCTTTACCTGGGTTAAGAAGTTATGATGAGATTTCTCAAATTGCTAAAAAAATTGGGTTTGAAATTGTTAAAGAAAAAGATTTAGCAAGACCACCATCAAATCCATGGTGGACAAGGTTGGAAATGGGTAGATTTTCTTATTGGAGGAATCATTTGGTGGTTACTGTTCTTTCTGCGTTAGGGATTGCTCCTAAAGAAATGTTTATGTTCATGAGATGTTGTTTGTAACTGCGGATTACTTAACTAGAGGTGGTTAAAAAAGGATTTTTTCACCAATGCATATGATTCTTTGTATAAAACCAGTTTCTAATTAAAGGAAGAAGATCATCAGAAACATAGTTCAGTAGTAGGGAGGAGAGGTACCACTCTTAAATCAAAATTTTACTCCTTTAGGTTTCTTTTTAGGGATTTTGTTGATATAACCCTATTTTATTACCTCTATTTTAAATAAGATCCTGTTTTTTTCAAATATTATAAATATGACCCCGTCTTTTTCAAATATTATAAATATGATCCCGTTTTTTTTTTATTATAAATATGACCTCTTTTTTTTCTTTTCCATCCTGGTTTTTTTCCTGGTGGTTTAGCTGAAGTTTTGTTATTAGTTTTCTGTTGTGAATTTTATTTAACTATTGTTTTATTCGTTATTAGGTTCTTTACTTGATTTCATTAGGTAAGGAATTATGATATGGATAAGAGAAAACGGATTTCTGTTGTGTAGCGATAGCCGAAGAGGATTCAACATCAATTAAGAGTTCTGAAGCTATTGTAACACAATCCATAGTAGAATTTTTCATGTTTAAATATCATTATGTATAAACTTGGTTTGGTTCAAGAAACTTGGATGGAAAAGAAAAAAACGGGATCATATTTATAATATTTGAAAAAAACGGAATCGTATTTATAATATTTATATTTAAAATGAAGATAATAAATGGGGTTATATTTTTTCTCCTCTTATTTATCTTATTAGTTATAATATCTTCAGATCTACTTCTTTTGGTGAAGGAATTTTATGTGTGATTTTTAATTAGGGGTGGTAGTGGTGTCGAGGAGGAGAATAGATCTGAATTTAGGTTTTATTTAATTTTAGTTAGTCTTAATTTAATTTTTTTGGAATTTTATTATAATTGGTTTTGCTTCTCATTGTTATTATCAGCATCATTGTAAGCCTGTTAACTTTTCAGACTTTTTTTTTTTTTGTAGAAGAACTAATAGTGTTAAAGAACTTTGTTGTCATAATTATGAAAAACCAACCAAATTGTCCTTGTAGGCCAACAAATTACTAATTCAATCTATAGCTTAGAAAAATTTATACTTATATTCATAATTTGCTCTGTTTTCAATTTCAATTTTGGTATACTGGTTCATGTTATTATGCATGTTGTGAAGTGAATCAGTAATTATTCCACTGAGGCACTTGGTTTATGTAGTATGAAGTTATGAACTGAAATCCAGTAAGAAATGTTTCACATTGATTCTCACACTTTTAGCATTCACTCTTTGCCGCTTGGTACAAGAAGAAACAATTATTCCCATGAGATGTGCAGAGGACTTAAAAACATCCGTCTATCAAAGGCTTGTTCTAGGAATCTAGATAGGATGGGGATAAGCATGATTACACGTGAGTAGTGTCCACCTATAGAACGCCATATGATACGATGGATATTAAGCATATTGAAACGTTGAAGACTCGCAACAAATGCTATTTCTTGAACCAGTTTGCAATTTGTGGGAACTAAATCTGAAGACGTGTTACCATATCTTTACTCATATGAGGTTAAGAGTCTTAGATCGACAAGAACCAAGAAAACAAAAATACGTATTGAAATCTTGTTCCTGGTTGGTTCTCCATTCTTGTCTGAATCCAGTGGTAGGGACTGGTCTGTTTTATAGTTTTGTGGTTTGCTTCTCCATCTCATTAACATAGACAATGGTTTTGTGGTTTGTCTGAATCCAGATGGAGTACACATCTGCAAGAAACTGCAAGTTTTTGTTGTTTTGCATAATAAGCTATGGTTTCTTGCATGTGTTTGCTTCTCCATCTCATTAACATAGACACAAAACCAAACCACAACAGACACTCACTTTCTCTTACCATAGGGATAATAACAATCAGTTACCAGTTTCTTGCTCAATTAATATTCTGGTTTTGTTTTTGGCTCTAGGAAAAGTAAAAAAGGTATTTAATAAAGTAAGACCGTAGTACACAGTGATCCTTACCGCCAGTGCATGTCTTTATTGGTGGATGACATGATGGGCTAAAATATAACGCAGATCAAATGTTAAAAGTGTCTAGGGATTTCTGCAAATGCATTTGTTTAATCAATTTCCCTACAAGCTCCACACACACAAAAAAAGAAGAAAAACAATCATAGTTAAGTTTAGTGTTCCTTCTTTTCTGAATTTTCTGTTGGAGTGATGAACCTGGACATCTGATGCTGAAACTTTGTGGATGAACCTGACTTCCATCGATACCATTTTACTTAGCCACTGCAGTCCCTAGTAATATAAGGTACTGCCGTACTGTTATGGTCATCCAGCAGTAATTTCTCAGAAGGTAACGCAATTTCTGAAGTGCTCATGTTTAACTGGGAAGTTATTTCCTCACTCCAGAGCCAATTGTGTTGATAGTCATCGGTATCAATAAAGTTCCCATCATTACTTGTATCGTGTTCGACTAACCACTGCTAAATCAGAGTTGCTGCATTTCTGATTTGCATAATGTAGATAGTCCTTTGATTATTACTTAAGTCATTGGGTGTTAGGTTCATGATTAGAGTGAGTCATTAAGCCCAATATAAGCTTGTCACAGAGCCCATTGGATAAAAGTAGCACTGTCAAAGCAGGGGAATGATTTTTTCCACTCTGTGTAGGTCCAGAAGGAAAAGACTACATTATTGTGAGCCACAGACCAAATAAGTGGATATGCTTTTTGATCGAAGAAAAAAAAATCAAAAGCAAGAAGAATATCCGGGGTTTCATATCTCTTTAGGCTATATTTGTATAGCTCTCTCTGAATATTTGAAGCTGCATTATATAACTTCAACTCAATTTCTAATACCCATTTTAACTCCATTTTTCATGGCTGCGACTACTACAATTAAAAACTTTTTATTTAAACAACATCCTTCTACTGTAAAAGCAGACCCTTTTTCCTCTCCTTACTGCACTTCAAGCACTCTTTCTCTTTTTCCTACACTACCCAAACCATTGTCAACAACAACACTCCAGACAAGTCACAAGAAGTTCATTACAAAGCAACTGCGGCAGCCACTTCCAAGAAGGGGAAAAGTACCGATGAGAGAGTTCAACAGGTTCATAGTATTGAGGAATTCGATGTTGCTCTTCAGACAGCCAAAAACAAGCTAGTGGTAGTAGAATTCGCAGCCAGTCATAGTAAAAATAGTCGTAAAATATACCCATTCATGGTAGATTTAAGTAGAACATGTAACGACGTTGAGTTTGTTTTGGTGATGGGGGATGAATCTGATAAAACAAAAGCGCTTTGTGAAAGAGAAAAGATTGAGAAAGTTCCACACTTCAGTTTTTACAAAAGTATGGAGAAAATTCATGAAGAAGAAGGAATCGGTCCTGATGAACTCATGGGAGATGTATTATACTATGGAGACAACCATTCAGCTGTAGTTCAATTACACTCAAGAGAAGATGTTGAGAATCTGATTGAAGTACATAAAACTGATAGCAAGTTGATTGTTCTTGATGTAGGGTTAAAACACTGTGGACCATGTGTTAAGGTGTATCCCACGGTCTTGAAATTATCTAGACAAATGGTAGACACTGTAATTTTTGCAAGAATGAACGGAGATGAAAATGATAGTTGTATGCAATTCTTGAAAGATATGGAAGTTATTGAAGTTCCAACATTTTTATTTATCAGAGATGGTGATATATGTGGAAGGTATGTTGGGTCAGGTAAAGGAGAACTTATTGGTGAAATACTTAGATACCAAGGGGTTAGAGTTACATACTGAAATATTGATGCTTCTTCATTCAAAAGACTGCATACTGATAATACTAAGTTAAAATCATTATATACAAGAAGTATGTAAGAACTAAGAAGTGTATGTACTGAGAATTGAATTGATAATTTATTGGTGTAAGATTTTATTTACTTCTTCTGTAGCATATCCTTATTTTACTAACTGGAATATTTCATTTTATAAATTTTGGAATGCATTGCGAGTTTGTCAGACCTAAAAGACGTGGGACTAGTCTGTCTGCCAGGATGAACACTCATCTAGCTTAACAGCGAATGGAACTTGTTTAGGCAATAGTAAGAGGAGGAATAAGTTAGGGTTGTCATGAGATTTTTTTAAGAATCATTCAGATAAGAATTCCCTGTAGCATTTCGTATTAATTTAGCTACTAAAACAAGCCAAATATTAGGAGGACAATCAATAATGACCGTACGCGCCTAAATTATTGGCTTTAGCTTTAGCAAAGAATGCCACATGATTTTCTATGCTTCAATAATATAGTGCTTAAATTATTTTGATGAAATAAATAAATAATGGGGCTTTTAAGAAAATGTTCATGGCCAGAAATACGATTAATAAAATAATCATGTTTTTTGAACTTTAATTAAATGTCCAAACTTGGACCTTTTCCGTTTCGTTTTTTTTGAAAAAACGGTCAAAGGCTGTTAGAGGACAGGTGGCACTAAATCGGTTACATCAAAAGACATTCTAGCCCTGAATTGTTTAGGTCGGTTGAATAGGTCTTACTCTTTGAGTTGGATCGGTTAGTGGGTCAACTCACCAGGAACCGATTTCGGCAAAGTTTCCCCTGTAATTTGGATGATTTCCGACCCAAATTCAGGCCATTCTTCCCTGCAATTTATCTTAAACATTCATCTAAACATTTACCAGCATTTTCTCTTCTTTTCTGTCCCTCAACCATCAACTGACTCAAACCCTGCACCATACATTCACAATCCATTCATTCACACATTCATAGCCATTGAAACTCAACACTACACCTAATCCAATGGAAACCCATGTTTTTGCTCTTCACTGATTTCTTGTTTTGAATCTCTATCCCAAAACTTCATCAATTATTCTTCTTTGTTCTTCACAGTCAATCAATGGCAACAACCTTCTTCAATAATGGCAGTATACACCATAGACTCAGCTCCACCACTCTCCATTCTCGTTGTCAAATCCTCCCCAAATTCATCTCTCGACTGAACCTGTGCTATTATCATATTACGGTAACAACAAACCAAAAACCCATTTCTGAATCATTCCTTCAAACCCTGATTGTTCAATTCTTTCTCAAAACTACTCCACAACTTCAATTAACCAGCAACCCATTTAATCTTCATTTATTAGTAGCCTGATTCACTTATCAATTTCATAAATCTCAAACTAAATATGTAACCCTAATTTCATATTAAAATTGGGGAAGAACACAAACCCTAGATTCTCAATTTTCGAAACCCTAACTATTGATTTTGAGTTATTCTTCAATCATATATCTTACGTCAAACCCATCTTCAATCCTTCTCCTAGAACTTTAATTGCGTCTTCTGAAGCTTTTTTCAAACTTACTTTGAAACCTTAATTTCTTCAAATTTTCTCGATTCTTATTCTTCTCTGAAATTAAGTCTTCTGATCAACATATAATCTTCTTCTTCATCTCATATACCTAAAATCCATATTCAACTACTCTATTTCATCCTTAATCATTACTCACAGAAAACCCCAACTTCTCATCTTCTCTATTTCATAATTTCTTCTTCTTATTTTGCTTAATCAACATCAATACCATCACCAACAATCACTCCTTAATCTTTTCTCTCTTCTCTTGATTTCAAAATCCTCACTTTCATCTCTCGATTTACAACAGAAGAAGAACAGAGAAAGGGAAGAAGAAGAAGGAGAAGAGAAAGAAAAAAAATAAAATAAGATCGAGTAAACGAAAGTAAAATGCAAAAAAATAGGTTAAAGGATAATAATGTAAGGTTAGCTTTGTAATTGCGTCCATCAAAATATCATCTCGTCATACGAGATATTGACTAAGTAAACAAGATTTTACCAATTTGGTGGGCCCTGACGGAATTGCTAACGTCATGGTCATTATATTAAAGTTCAATAAAACGTGGACATTTTATTATATCGGTTGTTAATAGTCTGTCATTTTATTAAAAATCCCTTGATTCTTTTAAAACTAAGTCAAACCTACGTAGGAACTTGATCTATAGGAAATAAATTTATGTTAATTTAAAGTTACTTAAACACCACTTTTTAAACCTTAGTATCTGTAATGTTACTGTAGTAGCTAAACAAACTCATTACTTTATTAGTTGAATCGATGGACAATTATGCATATGGGTCGTGTACAACCTGTATTCATTCATAACTAGTTCTACTATATAAATGAGAGAAGTTTGTATACCAAACTTCAATGCTCATACTCAACTCCCACTTCGATAAAGAAAAAAACCCCTCATTTCTTACTTGAAAGCTTGTATTCGTTAATACTGCAAAAATGCAAAATCTAGTAGTCAGAGTTTCAAAAATGTACTACCAAAAACTAAAACAATGGAGTATCTAAAGATTGTAGAAGAAAAGGGATTGTCATCACCTAAGAGAGCAGATTCCCTCCTTTTGCTAAAGATTTCAGAAGAGAAGGGTATGTCATCACCTAAGAGATCAGATTCCCTCCTTTCGCTATCAGCTCGAAGTCAAAAGGCTACTACCAAATCTAATTTATTAGAATCCGTTGCGCAATTTCACGGAGCTGGTGTTGTTTCTCATACTGATGAAAATGGTGCTGTGCGGATGAAAATTCGTGTTAAGAAGCAAGATCTCAAACAAATGATAGAAATGATGAACAATGGACAGAAAAATAATACTAATGATACTCAACATCATCATCAATCCTCTACATTAGCGTCGTCGAATTTGTCGTTAGAACAAAGATTGCATTTTATGAGGCGGAGACATCAAAAAAGAGTCCAACACGGCAGAGGAGGATGTCGCAAAACTTGGCAGCCTGCTCTTCAAAGTATTCATGAAGACAACTTCTAAAACTATGATATAAGTAACTTTAGGCACATCTATGTGTGTAATTAGGCAGAGTTGCAACCTCTTACATTCATTAATTTCTACTTAATGTAATTCATTACTCTCGTATTCATCGGGTTCCTTCCTAATAAATTACAAACCTATTCATTTTGTAATATCTAATCGATTGTTTCAACAAAAATTGTTCGTTGTTAAATTGTTCTATCACATGTGTTTAAAATACTTCCCTTTATACGACGTACTCCTTGAAAAGCTACGTAAAAATGAGAGAACGGCAAGCACTCTCATGTACTCTTCTTTCTTTGTTTTATCGAAAGAGAAGATATATTAAATGGGTAAACCCGTAAAGAATGTACAATGTTAAAATGCTATTGCATATCTTTACTTTCGGAACCTTAGATAAGTCTTATGGCTCTTCCCATGTGAGTTTACTGGGGAAAAAAGTGGCGCCAAAAGGAAATCCCCTAAAGCACTTTACCATTCAGTGCTCTAGCTCCTGCGCTCAATGGTTTGGCGCTCCGAGGTGATATTTGTTTTGACATTTTTTTGTTTAACACTCCCAATTATACTCCTGCTACTAAATGATTACATTCCTCTTACACTGGATCTCTACGTACACACTTTTATGTTAAGTTGAATTTGTTTTCGAACTCTCAACTGTTATTTTTGTAAGAAAATTAACGGTTGGAGTTTCTCTATAGATTTTCCATGTATCTTCACACACCTTTATTCATTTAATACTCAACTTCATCTGTAAGAAGGCGTCATGGAATTCTCCAAGTTAGCTACTTGTCATTTATGTTAATTTTTGATGCTAAAGTTGTACTAATTTTGTTTAATTTTGCATTTATAGTGTTTCTCTATCATCAAGTATATTATATGCAATCGGTCGAGAACGATACACTGGTACATCTTTATACCGGGGAGATTTCGGTTCCAAATATCGACGAAATATTGGTCCACACATTTTATATCTATAATTATTTTATCAAACGTTTTTTTCCATATTAGACATATTAAGATATAAAACTAGAAGTCATTTTTCTAAAATACTCTAAAAACATGAGTAACAATTGAAAACCCTATAACTAGGATAAGGAAATTTATTTATTATTATTTTGTTTTTATTTTTTTTTAATCCCCCACCCTAATTTCGGTCATCTCTGTCATTCCGATCATCTCGGTCAACTCATTTCGGGTCATCTCGGCCGAAATTATCGACCAAATACCATATCGGTGATATAGCGTGTCTCGTCTCGGATGCCGAAACCAGTATTATCAGTGAGATTTCGGCTATCTCGGCCGAAATCGACTACACTGGTTGTATGCAAATCCAAGTTATACAAAAATGCTATCTGTCCTCTATTATACATGCAAATTGCGATTTTTTTTGCAAAACTTATCGAGTCTAAAAAAGTTCCAAAAACCCGCAAAAACCCGACGAGATTGGCACATCACCGTTCGATCCCTCCACAATGATGTGGCTATGGGGTGTGAAGGGCTGGGAACTTCATAGCAAGACTTATTCTTAAGCCTTAACCGGAAACACCCGAACAATAGGCGACCGGAAATCTCACGAGACCGTGACTTCCCTACCGGGGTGAATTTAAATTGTACTTCGTTGTTGTGCGCAATAGTTGGCATAACATGTGAGGAGTTGGTGGTCAATCTCGCAACGTCCTCATCCTCAATTTGAGTAAAGCGCGTAAACTGACAACACATGTGACATGTTAATGTGGATAAAGGGAATAGTAGCTCTAACATCCATTCGATACCAACTTATGCTTGTCAACCCTTATTAATACTAGTACGTGGAATCATATGCACTGAAGAACTTCAATTTGGATACCAGAATGAATTCCATATTTCCATGCCCTGGGGTCCTACAAAATAGTCGTACCAAATTTGGATACCAGAATGAATTCCATATTTCCATGCCCTGGGGTCCTACAAAATAGTCGTACCAGTAAGATAATGTGTGGTGCACTAGTTATTTATTTTATTTTTTATGGAAACAAACAAGTTATATCAACTACGTAGGACAAGAAATTATGACCCTATTACTGATGCGCTAACTCGATAACTTGCCCTCACAGAGTACATATGAGACTCTGTTTATTAATTGTATTTTTTTTTATGCCCAGATTAAAAAATTGGGTCAGAATGACCACCCATTTTTAATTGGTTTTATAAAATAGATATATTTTTCGTAATTATTTATAAAATAATCTTTATACATCAGACATAGCTAAAGAAAAAAACATGAAAATTTATCACCAAAATACCCCTGGTCTTATTTAACTGTAATACCAGAACCATGGTTAACTGGTTGTCCATGTGGCATCTGTCATCACACGTGGCACTGGCAGCTATATGTGGCACTGACAACCACACGTGGCAAAGTGACATGTGGTATTTTTTTTCATGTGGCTGGAAAATGTGATTGTTCCCCACCGGTCTGATTCAATTTCTCTACAAAATTGCACACACCTGAACACCACACTTGCTAAAACAGATTATACCAAGCATTTTTCTTCTCAGTTGCACCCTCTACATGTCCTTGCACTTCTGTTACACCTACAAACACATTCACTGCCTTGTTTCAGTTACGAATTGAGCATTTGCAGAATCAGAGGGAATTATCTAAGTTAACTATACACAAATAAAACAAATTAGTATAAAAACATTCAGGAATTACCTTCACTTGTAGAATCAGAGATAAAACTGTCACCATCCTGGTTTAATGACAATTGATTTTTCTTTTGGATCAGTCTGCTCAACACCGCTTCCTTTCTAAATCTCATTTGGTGGTTCACATACTCACTTCTACTTCCTTGATTTAAGTCACATACCCATTGATAACACAACTAACACAGTAATCCACTTAGTTATACAGCTAACAACATAATAACATTCAATCATAAAATAGATTTCAGTTAGGTGTGAAATTATCCTTGAATCAAATTCCTATATCGAATTAGATGATTCTGATTCATGCTTTGTCTACACAACAACCAATTTAACATCAATAACAACTCCATCATTTTCTTATTAATAAAATTAACTTTAATTTCAGAATCATTCCTTTAAAACCCTAACTGTTTAATTCTTTCTCAAAACAACTCCACAACTTCAATTAACCAGCAACCCATTTAATCTTCATTTATTAGTAGCCTGATTCACTTATCAATTTCATAAATCTCAAACTAAATATGAAACCCTAATTTCAGGTTAAAATTGGGGAAGAACACAAACCCTAGATTGTCAATCTTCAAAACCCTAACTATTGATTTTGAGTTATTCTTCAATCATATATCTTACGTCAAACCCATCTTCAATCCTTCTCCTAGAACTTTAATTGCACCTTCTGAAGCTTTTCTCAAACTTACTTTGAAACCTTAATTTCTCCAAATTTTCTCGATTCTTATTCTTCTTTGAGATTAAGTCTTCTGATCAACATATAATCTTCTTCTTCATCTCATATACCTAAAATACATCTTCAACTACTCTATTTCATCCTTAATCATTACTCACAGAAAACCCCAACTTCTCATCTTCTCTATTTCATAATTTCTTCTTCTTATTTTTCTTAATCAACATCAATACCATCACCAACAATCACTCCTTAATCTTTTCTCTCTTCTCTTGATTTCAAAATCCTCACTTTCATCTCTCGATTTACAACAGAAGAAGAAGAGAGAAAGGGAAGAAGAAGAAGGAGAAGAGAAAGAAAAAACAACTTCAAACCCTGGCTGTTCAATTCTTTCTCAAAACAACTCCACAACTTCAATTAACCAGCAACCCATTTAATCTTCATTTATTAGTAGCTTGATTTACTTATCAATTTCATTAATCTCAAACTAAATCTGAAACCCTAATTTCAGATTAAAATTGTGGAAGAACACAAACCCTAGATTTTCAATTTTCGAAAACCTAACTATTGATTTTGAGTTATTCTTCAATCATATATCTTAATTCATGTCAAGCTCATCCTCAATCCTTCTCCTAGAACTTTAATTTCATCTTATGAAGCTTTTCTTAAACTTACTTTGAAACCTTAATTTCTTTAATTTCTCTCGATTCTTATTCTTCTCTGAAATTAACTCTTCTGATCAACATAAAATCTTCTTATTCATCTCATATACCTAAAATCCATCTTCAACTACTCAATTTCATCATTAATCATTACTCACAGAAAACCCTAACTTCTTATCTTCTCTATTTCATAATTTCTTCTTCTTATTTTGCTTAATCAACATCAATACCATCCCCAATAATCACTTCTTAATTTTTTCTCTCTTCTCTCGATTTCAAAATCCTCACTTTCATCTCTCGATTTACAGTAGAGAAAAACTGAGAAAGGGGAGGAGAAGAAGCAAAAGAGAAAGAAAAGAAAAGAAAACAAATGAGAAACGGCGGGTAGACCTAATGTGCTTATCTTTTGTTTGGGTTACCCATCTCTATAGTCCAAAGGTGGTTGTGCAATCTTTAACAAAGTATTGATCTAATAGTGATGGGTATTAACCAGATGGGCATATTAGTAAATCACACTTTCTATGGACAGTCATGTAATTGCACAACCTGATTTAGCTCTGACTTGTGTCATAACACACCAATTCGTAAAAGTGTGACCATATAGTAAAGAGTTTGTAACAGGAGGACCTTTTTGTGAACCGGTTGCTAATTATGTGAACATTCTTGCTAACACCCAAGATTTTTATTATTCTGTACCGGAAAAATTGTCTAACAATCGTTGGTTCACTAATATGTCAGGAGGTTTATCTAAACCTTACAGAGGGATTTACAAAAACTTGTAGAGAATTTTCAAGTATGATGTTAGTCAATAGAGATTATGGGAGCGTCCACAGTCACGCGAGTATAACATGGGTTATACAAAAATATAGTCGTTCAACCAATCTAGTGGGATGGACTATACCCAAATACAGTCGAGTTTTTTAGGGTTTGGGATCAAATTTGGTCTGAATTTCGGACCAAACCCAAATATGGTGGAGCGTTCACGTAACGTACATATCTGAACAAGCGTGAAGGTAGCGGTACGTCTTGTTTCAGGCGTTGACATAGAGTATTCCTCATGATCCGGCACAAGCATAAGATGACGCTTGTAGTGCGCGTTCAGGTAAGAGCATGCCCCACTGGACGTTCACTTAATTGTACGCTTGTCATGAAGCGTAAATATAGCATCCACTTTTCTTGGGCGTTGGCCAAACGTTCGCTTGTGTGTGGGCGTACGAGTAAGTGTACGCGTGTGCTGGGAGGTGGTGTTTATGAGCGCCTCTCTCCAAGCGTTGATACATATGCGCATCTGTGTGTAACGGTAATATTTTCAGTTGAGATTTCCAACCGTTTGAATTTGTTGTAACAAATATCTTTTGGTATACCTATATATGAATTGGTTGAGCATTTCATCATACTACTAACTCACTTCATCTGTGTATCAGAAAAATTTCAGTAGTTTCATATATTTTTTTTAAAATCAATTAGAATTATGGCACCAAAAGCACGAGGTCCAAGTTTTCAACATTTGAAGATGTAACGATGTGTAGAATTCATTTATCAATATTTAAAGATTCCGCTACTGAATCCAATCAATCAGAAGAAAAATTATAGTATCGTATCAAAGCAGGATGGAAGAAGCCATACCTACAATTTCGGATCACAGTTGGACCTCCATTCAGAAACGTTTTCAAGGAATAAGTAAAGATGTGGTGCTTTACTCTACAAAAAAGGTGAAAATAGAACGTGAACGCCATAATGGATGGGGTCCAGAAAAGAAGGTTGAAGAAGTAAGTAAGCTTTTCAAGAAATCTAATGGTGACAAAAAAAATTAAGCACGAAGAGTGCTACGAAATTATGTTAGAAAATATAAAATATTCACGACGATCGACAATTGTGTTCGATTCATTACAAGCTGAGGAAGGTTCTGAGAGTGGCGAGGAAGACGGGAAAGACATGAAACAAGTCAAGGCGAGTTCAGTGGCGACGAAGATATAAGAGATATACCTAACACATATAATTGTCAGATGGGGGGAAAAAGCAGCGAAACGACTCAAGAAAACAAGGAGAGCAAAATCCAATGCCCAGGAGGAAATGATGGAAATAATTATAAAGAGCAACAAAATTTCAATACCAATTTCATAGAACAATCAAATATGAAGATGCCGCAGAGAGAATCCGAGTTTCCAGCAAAACTAGCTGAGTCTTCGGCATTGTTTGCAGCAAAATTAGAAAGATAGACTGACGCGAAGAGTTTCGCATAATGATGATGGATGTCTCCGGATTGGATGTCGTAACAAAAGAGTACATCGAACTAGAAAGGCAGGCATATTGTAGAGAAGAAGAAGTCAAACTTAAAGTGTTCTCGGATTAGTTGAAACCTTAATTATTATGATTAATAATGGATTGGCAGTTTTAGTTTCTAATTTTTGGATTTTAATTTTAATTTTTTTTAATTGTATTAAGAGGTTTAAATTTCCAGTTTAGTATTTTAATTTCCAGTTTAGTTTGAATTAATAGTGTTATTTTAAAATTTAGTGAACTTCCAATGTAGTTGTTTGAATTAATGAAAACTTTAAATTTTGAGTAATTAAATTAGTTAGATGAAAACTTTAACCAATGACTCTATTTTTCGAATTAACATCAACAAATATTTATGTTAAAAGTGATCACTAATTTAAAAAAACTTTGTTAATTAAAAATTAAAATTACAACTGCTTTAAAAGTAAGACATTTTCCCATTAATAAATAGAAACTTAAAATTATAAATTTTCTTAAAATTAGTTGATACTTAGACCTAATATATTTAGACCTGGATAACATAGTACTAAGCCCCAAGAAAGATATAAATCTTCTTTTATTTCTTGGTGTGACCCTCAATTATTTTGGCAGCTTCAAAATGAATAAACGACTCTCCTCTCCATTTGGTATATGAATCTTTTGCCGCAAACTTATCCCCTCTGTGTCTACCGAGAAACTCGTTGTACTTGATGCACAACTTCATAACATGTCTGGTCATTCTGCATACATAGTCGGTCGTGTAATCATGGCATGAACCCTTTCACTTCACGTCCGGCTTGGGAATGTAAGATCCTGTTTTTACCAGATTCCAAAAGATACCATCATCCTGATCTTCTTCCGAAAGATCCAAGACGACGTAAAAAATCCTAATCCATTCCGTTTCATCAATAGGGGACTTTAACCTTTTCCTTTATTAGGATTTTTCATTGTTTTAGGGTGAAAACAAATGTATTGCAAAGTAGTAATTTCAAGTAGGTTCGAGAAATCAAGCTCGAACAGGACGATCCTAAACCGAGAAATGGTCGTTCACGTCCTGCCTCGATTACAAAGATGGAAAGGATTTGGGTAGGTCTTAGGGGAGGGAAGCAAAGAAGGTTGAGAAATATCAGTAGTGTGTGAAGAAGAATGGATTCTCCGTAGAGGAATCGCTAATTCTGTAGGTTTTAGTTTCTTCAGAATGATTTTTTTTGTTATGTGTTTTTTTCTTGTTTCGAATATATGAGAATCATCTATTTATAGTTTGAAGAGGACACACTGATATTCTCTTAAGTCGTGGAAGTTAGGTGGAGAAGTGACGATTGTGGAGATTGTAGTGGGGCGGTTCCCAAAAAGTAAGGGACACCTGTCTGACCACTACTCCTCATTCTTTTAACTACTCTGTAACCGACCATTTCTTATTACCTTCTTGTTCGCGGGGGTTGTATCACTACCCATGATGTCGTGGACCGTCAGACCAATACCCCAATGAGAATCCCCCCATGTTGTATTTGATATCTCGTGGAAATAGTGGAGTTATAAACCACCGTGGTTTTGATTAAGTCAAGTTAAGTCAAGTCAAATAACATGCTAAGTCAGTGAGACAAGTTGTATGACTCACTGAATTGATAATCAGACTGACTAGTGTCGAGTCTGGGAATTTTAGTGGTCATGTACTGGTTTGAAAGTAACATGGCATATTTATGGCTAAGTATTAGCTTAAAAGCGATTTATTGTAAGTCTCAGAGGCATTTGAGGCCAAATGTCATAGAGGGATCTTTGAGCAAGAAAACCTGTTGAAATTCAGAGAAGACTCAATGTATGACCTATATTGAGAGGAAAGGCATATTTCTGAGCAAAGTAGCTAGTAAAGCCAACGCTAGCTACTTAGCGAAAATAAGAAGGTGCTAACTCTCTTAACGTAAAAAGCTAGTGTGCTAACGTCTCAGGAGTAAGACCAACATGCATAACTTTTAGTGAATATTAATTGTACTAGGGATAGGAATCTAGCACAAAGGAGTTTTGAAGTTAGCACTTCAATTGTATAGTTAATAGTGAGGTTTTATCGCAAATATTTCTATGGCCAAGTAGCTAAGTATAGCTAAGGACATATTAGCCTTAGAGACGCATTGGGTTTTGCTGGAAATGCATTGGAGCTAGGGAAAGGGTGCCAGTGCCAGGGGCGTCGTCCACAACAAGGGCGCTAGTCACAAGTAAGAGTGTTACCCACCAAGAGCGCTAGTCACCAAGGGAGTTAGCGCTTGTGGATATATAGTGCCAATGCGAAGCCGAATGGCCAGTGCTATCTTGGTGTTAATATGAAGAAAGGCTAGGGTTAGCCTAAATAAGAGGTTCAATGCATCTTTTATGGCATTGCTTCTCGTCTACGGCGCATCAGAGGGAATGGCACATTATTTGCGGCTTATATTTAAGCAAAGTGCTAAAGTTGCATATTTAGGCTCAGAAGAGCAATTTGAGGTGCATTCGTTGCGAATGTAGCGTTAAGCTATAATGTAGTTCAGGATTTAAGAATTAGCTATTCCCGAGTTTAATAGATGTTGCTAGAACATCAATGCTCATTCGATGCAAGTTCAAGGAATTCAGCCGTGGAATTTATACAACTTGAGACTACTTCGATATAGCATGGATATTAATAGTATTGAAGAGGCTGCAAGGCCAATTTATAATATTTAGGTGGAATCTGCGTTCTCAATTCGCTTGCGAAATATAAATAGAAGCACAATAATATATATTAAACATGTGCGCATAAATATGCATATATATATATGTTTTTGTTGCTTAGTAGAGGGTAATTTTACAATTCTAGCCCTTGTCAAAAACTCACCATCTACATTAAGTCCCCTTCTTAGTGAGGAACAATAATGTTGCACAGTAAGCACTAGATGGTGACAATATGCTTTCAATAATTATATGTGCATAATTTAAATTTTAAGAGTATAGGAAGATATATTTAGCTTTTGGGACCTGAAGATGTGCACCCTTTGGCGTCAAATTCGGTTGGGGATAATAGGCGCCCTTGTTCATGCTTGGAATGTTATCTATCACGGGAGGGAAGGATTAAAATTGGCGCGTCCAATAAAAGGTAACCTTGTGCCACTTTTTTGGTTTCCTAATTGGAAAATGACTCTTCAAGTTGATACTTATATATATATAGGATTCTTCCCCTTTTTATATATATCACTGTGACTTCTTTTCTCTTTTGAAGTAGAAGTTGTTGGTGGTGGCAATTGGCAGATACCACCGGCCAGGAACAAGGTAAGCATATATATTTTTGATAATAATCTCTATATCCAATAAAGCTAGGGCTTACAAATTGTTCTCACGCATAATACGTATATATATATCTTGATAGTACTGGGAATATTACCCCATCAAAACCCTAGTTTCAACATTGCTCTTTTGGAGCGAAATAGCTTTTTATCAGCAACAAGAATACAAGTAAGTTTAATCGTTGATTAATGGATTAAAACCTATGAGAAGTCTTCTTTTCTTTCTTGCTGGAGTATTATCTTTTGTTATTTTGTGTTTTATCTAGATCATGACAATCCTGATCGAAACCATAGCTATGATCCCTTAAGCAAGAAACTAAGTTGCAGAAGCAAGAGGATGAAGGTGACTTCTCCTCAAGAAGTGCAGTTAAGAATCATCCGTTCTTTGAACAAAGTCATGAAACTTGTTCGAGGCATGCCTCTTGATCGTTTGAAGGAACCTCGTCAATATGCTCTGGATATCTGTTTTGCGATTAATGTTGGATAAGTAGCAAGACGTGGAGAGGAATCAGATAAGAAAAGGGTTGAGGATAGGAACTTACAACCTTTATGGAAAAGCGACGTCTTCGATCAATTTATAACAGGGAGAAGAATGAACGAGTGATGTGAGGCATGTGTCTAATTGGTGTGGTTCCTGATTCTGGCGCGGATGAGTATCCCTCTGAGGAAGAGGATCCTGAGGCTCATATGGGATACAAATCTGAATCTGATCCTTTCTCTGAGACTGAGGCGGATCGTGAAGCTGAGCATGTTGATGCCTACTTTGACACGAGAAGCGGTTTTCCTATAGAAGATTCAGAGGAAGATTCCGATGAAGACCCCGATAGAATTCTAATAGATGACTCTGAAATAGAAGACCTTAAAGCGGATTCCAAAAAAGAGGAAGACTCTGAAGAAGGCCGAGAAGAACACGATTCTAGTGAAGATGGTGACGACGAGCATGACTCTGACCAGGACTCTGAATCTTCATATTAAGTTTTAATTTATCTCTCCCCCCACCCCCCCCCCCCCCCCCCCCAACCCTTTTTTTTTTCTTTTAGAATGTATTCTTTGAATTAAATATTTCACATATGACCGTTATGATCCATATATTTTCATAGAACTTCATGCAAGTTAGCATCGTTGTCTGTCCTCCTTGAAATTAATGAATAAAAAATTATTGACCCGATGTAGATAATTCATTCTTTGTACTGAAGATCATGAAAGAACCCTTGATTGCGTGCTTGTTAAAGATAGTACTCCCAATAAGTATCCTGGTATTGTTTATGGTGGATTTTTGACAAAGGAGAAAATTATAATATTGCTTTTTTCCAAGCTGCAGAAGCACAAGATAAATGTGTATAAATTCCTGACCCAACATCATAATTATAAATACATGTTGCTATCTTACATTCCGCAAGAGAATTAAGAATGCATATTCCGCTCTTGGCTAAATTATCTTTGCAGTTCTTTATATATTTATGTACTTCCAGAATTTCAGGGTTTTACTCAGCTAAACCCTCATTATTTAATGTGCATTTATATAAACTATTTTGTATTAATCAAACAATGATTATACAAAATTGCGGACATCCAGAATAGAGGCTACCCCATATCTGGATAAAAACGTTAATTAGATGCATACCATCTAATTGCAGAGTTGCATTAAGCATAATCTCAAGATAGTAAACTTCCACGGCTAAATCTCTTGAATATGTTCTGAATGCATTGCATAAAAGTTAAACACAATGCTAACATTAAAATCTCATGTGACTGAGAAATTCTAAAAACAGGCCATAAATATGTCCATAACATTAAAAAATGTCAAAGTTAGTGGTGCATAAACAATAACCATGGTGCTAGCAAGTACTGACCTTGGAAAAACCCTAGCCATGCTTCTAACAAAAATAAGCAGCACAAACATGTGCCAAAAGTTTAAAAAGAAAAATCCAAAAAGGACAAAAAGTATCAAAGCCACTTATCCAAAAAAGAAAAATCCAAAAAGGACAGGCGCTAAGGCCATTGCAGGCGTTAAGGCCATTAGTGCTGCCAGCAGTGCCAGCAAGTGCTAGCACAAGCGTTAAGGCCATTAACGCTGCCAGCAGTGCTAGCGAGTGATAGCACAGGCGCTAAGGATATTAGCGCTCCCAGCACCGCTAGCGAGTGATATCATAAGCGCAAAGGCCTTAGCACTTCCGACAGAAATACTAATGTCAATTTTGTTTTTCTCTTTAGCATGACTTTCAGCTCTTCACTCTTGCTTGTGCTACTGGCACCAATACTTATCCAAAATCATGATGTGTTGACAAAAGCTCATCAATGGATTTAGAAATCAAACCATAATGGGGGGATAAAACATGGGGTTTCGGTCTGGCGGTTATAGCAACATGGGTGTAATGACATCCCATGATAAGTAAGTTAAAAAGTCATGGAAAGTGTGAAGCAGTTAATAGATAGTGGAATAATGGTTTCTCAAAGATTCCAAGGCGGTTAAGCCATTAACCCCACGACTTTCACTTCTCCACCACTTCACTATCTCCACAACTTTACAAGGAAACATGTGAGCTTTTTACTATTATAAATAGGCTACTCATCCCATTTGGAAGGAAAAAAAACAAGCTTACAAATCCCTCAAGCTCTGTTACTTTCTCAATAGTTCTCAACTATATACACAATTCAACACACTCATTATCCTTCAGCTTTCTTCGCTTCCCTCCCCTAAGATCAACCCATTTTCTCTCATTGTGACCAAAGCAGAGCGGAACACCTACTATCATGGTTTAGGCTTGCTCTGTACGATTTTGTTTTTCGAATCTAAACAAAGTACTTCTACAGTATAATGTTTTGCCTTGAACCAATTTTAGGTACAAACAATTGGCGACCACATTGGGAGGTCAATCTCTTGGTCACGAATCCAACTCTTTAACTATCTAAAAATGGTTGGTCTTAGGTAAGATTCAATTACCACCAATCCTAACATTCCCCCCTGTCAATGTCAATGATGATGCTCACAACCCCTCTTCAACAGTCAATGGCGCCACCAGCCCACATTTCTCCAATTGTACTCTGATGTCGTTGAAACCTCAATCACTCTGGATGAATTAATGCAAAGACAAGAAGCTCAAGCGAGAACTCTATCAAGACTAAAAGATACGGTAGGTGTTGTGTTCTTTTCTCTTGTCAAATTAATAGAAAAAGAAGGGTATCGTAGCGCTTTCGAGCAAGGCCCAGGCTCCACAAGACCAGGGATAGATTTATATACTAGTGATTTTCCACCTTACAACATCAAGAGCTTCACCATATAGAAAAACCAGTGAACCAAAAATCCATTTTCTAATTAAAAACTTGTGCGAGCTTCTTCATTTTTCCAAGGATCAACGTATCGACACCTTTGCTACTCTCAACCGCATAGTCGTGGATACACACCTGATCCGTTTCCAATGGAAATAGAGATAACCATACAAGACAGCTCAGCTACAAATAGCGTCACCTTCACCGAAGAAGACATGATGGCTGAAGAATGTCACAATCGAGCATTGTATGTCACCGTTCATGTCAAGGAAACTGAATTCAAGAGATCCCTTATTGAAAAAGGAGCAGCTGCTAATATTGTTACATTCAGGACACTCAAATCTGTTCAGGTCCCTTAGAACCTGATTATACAATATCCCATGGTAATAAAGGATTTCAAAGGTAACCACACTAATTCCTATGGCCATGTTTATTTGAATTAAAAATTTGGTCCTATAATATCCAAGGTGAAGTTCCATGTTATTGCAAAAGAACCCGAATATCACATGATATTAGGGCGCCCATGGCTACACTATAACAAGGAAGTTCCCTCCACCTATCATCAATGCTTGAAAAAAGTATTTGACGGGAAAATCATCCGCATAACGACGTCACCATCACCCTACACTCCAATATATGATGTTGAATTCTTCAAACCGGAGAACGATGTCGTCAAACCACCCAACAAAATCTACAGCACGTCGTTGCACGACTGGGCGTCAATAGCAGACGAACCACTAACCTTTGCCACAAAAGCCGAGTCATCAGGAGCCGCTTCCAGGCCCTCTGAATACCATCAGGGGACTTCCAGCGTCACAAACTTGCAACCTGCTAAGAGAAGCCACAGTTTCATGACTAGTTACGATGATAAAGGAAAAATGGTCTACCTACGTAATCGATGTTAGCAATTAACAAGGGAGACCTACGAAGAGTCTCCCCGACCACATATATGCAGCCACAATGAGGAGAAATATCATGAGGAAGTCCAAGACGGGCCTTGACAATTACAAGATGGCACATATGCTACAAATGACTCACTGGAGACTATCAATCTAGGAACATAAGAAAGTCCACGACCAGTTTCAATCAGCTCAGCCTTGTCACCAGAAGAAAAAGTAAAGCTTGTCAATCTACTCAAGGAATATCAAGACATCTTTTTCTGGACTTATGAAGAAATGCCAGGATTGGATAACAAACTGGTCACCTATCATCTACATGTTGCTCCAGATGCCAAACCGGACAAGCAACAACTCAGACACGAAGTCGAGGAACAAATCAAGATCGAAATTCAGAAGTTGCTAGCACCAGGCTTCATCAAACCTATCCAACACCCCACATGGTTAGCTAACGTTTTCCCCGTCAAAAAAAAGAATGGGCAAATAAGATCCTGTGTAGATTCAGGAACCTGAATAAATCCTTTCCCATAGATGACTTTCCTCTTCCAAACATCGACATGCTCGTGGACGCTACCAGTGGACATGGCATGTTTTCATTTATGGACGGATATAGTGGCTACAATAAAATAAATATGTACAAGTATGATGCTGAGAAAACCATGTTTCAGACTCCTCTCTGGAACTTCTATTATATGGTGATGCCCTTTGGATTGAAGAATGCCGACGCTACTTATCAAAGAGCCATGACAACGATCTTTCATGACATGATGCACAAGCAAGTAGAGGATTATGTCAACGATGTGGTAGTAAAATCCAAAACCAAAACATCCTATACAGACGTCCTACATCAAGTCTTCGAGAGATGTCATGAGTATAATTTGAATATGAACCCTTTGAAGTGCGCCTTTGATGTATCCTCCAGAAATTTTTTAGGATTTGTGGTAATAGCAGAAGGGATCAAGGTGGACCCGACCAAGACGCAAGCTATCACCACCATGCCAACACCACGTACCGTAAGGGAACTTAAAAACTTCATGGGAAAGGTATCATACATTCGACGATTTATCCCTGGATTAGCTTAATTTATTGCTTCGTTTACACCCCTTTTGAAGAAAGAGGCAAGTTTTATTTGGTCATCTACACAGCAAAGCGTATTTCGTCAAATCCAGCAATTATTATTATTACCAGCTGTTATGAAATCTTCAACTTCGGAGAAACCATTACTTCTCTACACAGCTTTCAGTGAAGTAGCCATAGAAGCCCTGCTGGCTCAAGAAGACGACATGGGGATTGAATGTGCCATCTATTATCTCAGTCGCACGTTAAGAGATGCAGAGTTGAGATACCCCAAAGTTCAAAGAGCGTGTTTATCCTTGGTGCATGACAGTCAGAAGCTTCGGCATTATTTACTAGCAAAATAAAGTAGTATTGATGGCCAAGGATGACCATATAAAAAGAAAATATCAAAGCCCGCTCTCATAGGACGAGAAGAAAAATGGTTGCTACAGATGTCAGAGTTTGACATATCATGTGTATCACCAAAAGAAATAAAGGGAAAAGCAGTCGCATATCTACTTGCAGCTTTTCCAGGAGAAAACGATGCAACAACTCATGAAGACATACCTGGAGAATTCCCGGAAATCTCATTCACTGAAGAATAACCATGGTTATTATACTTCGACGGCTCTGCTACACCAAGCACCAATACTGAAGGAGCCAGCATTTTACTAGTTTCACCAACAGGGTTGATATTCTCGTATTCGTTCAAGCTGGACTACAAGTGCACTAACAACTCTGCCGAGTATGAAGCTTTCCTGCTGGGACTATCGCTCGTACAACAAGCTGGAGCGGCACGTCTTGAAATAAGGGGAGATTCGAAGCTACTGGTGAATCAGATGAATGGTGTATATACTCTCAATGAAGAAACATTAGACCCATATAGGTCCAAAGCACAGAAGCTCTTAAATCACTTTACCGAGACAACAATTATACATACGGGACGCACCAATAATAGGCATGTTGATTTTCTGGAGACTCTAGCCTCGAAACTCCAATTCGAAAACTCAGAAGCAACTCTTAATGTGCAGAGACAAACCATGCCCTCAACCTGGAAGAGCAAGCCTGATGAAGAACAAGTCCACGACTGGAGGACACCTATCATTCAAGAACTTAGCAACTCATACAGTCAGGGGAAGGTCAGTCTTAAAGAATTAAAACATTTGTTCTTATTGCATAGAATGTTATATTATAGAAATTCATATGGATCCCTGTCAAAATGTATGGGATACGATGAGGCATGAGGGTGACTTAATCAAGTACACTGGGAAATATGCGGTCAAACACTAATGATAACCTTGTACAGACGTCTTCAAATCTTTGTGTATTACTGGCCCACCATGGAAGCCCAATCCATATCGTTACAAGGGTCTTGCTCCAATTTTCAAATCTCACCACAACAATCAGAAGTACTTACCATACAAAATATTGGGGACTGGCGGGAGCCGTATATCAAATACCTTCAAGATAATATTCTACCTCAAGAAAAACGAGAAGCAGAACGCTTAATCCGAAAGGTCAAAAGATTCATCTTGCACGAAGGAATACTCTACCGAAAGATCTTTGATGGAAATTTGTTACGATGTTTAGTAGAAGAAGACATTCAAATTATCCTGAAAGAAATGTATGAAGGTGAACAGCAAGGAAGGAGACAACTATTTATCCAAGTTCATGAGAAATATTATTGGCCGACTATGGAAGATGATGCAGCTTCATTTGTTCAGAAATATTACCAATGTCAAATCCACGACAACCTCAATCCAAACGCCTTGCTTTCCTCTCAACTCGGTAAGCAACCCTTGGACATTCTATAGATGGGGACTGGATCTCATTGGAAAAATCAATCCATCCTCGTCAAAGCAACACGATCACATACTCACTGCCACGGAGTACTTCACCAAATGGGTCGAGGTTGTACCTCTCAGAAGCACGACTGGAACGACAATAGCTGCCTTCATCAAAGAACACATTATATGCAGATTTTGGGTACCAAAGCACATCGTAACAGATATGGTACTTCATTTGCAAATAAGTATATGCAAAAATTACTCAAAAGTTATGGTATCAAACAGGTGTTTTCCACGTCGTACTACCCTCAAGGAAACGGACAAGATGAAAGCACCAAAAAAACTTTTATCATAATTTTGAGCTGCATTGTTTATGATCATCCAAGAACATGGCATGAACTCTACCTATGGCTTTATGGTCATACAGAAATTCTCCGAAGGGTTCTACAGGGACCTCACCATATTCTCTTGTATACGGGGCGAATGCGATCGTACCTACAGAAATTAAAATCCTATCATCCAGAATCGCAGCAGCAAACGAGGTTCATTGGGATGAATCTGAAATACCCGACTCACGAATAACAGATTTGGATAAACTCGAGTCCGAATGAGCCAAAGCGGAAAAATATGTAAAGAGTTATCGACAAAGTATCTCTAGGGAATATGACAAAGCAGTACGACCAAGAGTATTTCAGGAAGGGGATCTTGTACTTAGAACTTCCAAATATATTTGACAAGATATGTTCCCTCCAAAATTTGCTCCAAAATGGGAAGTGACTTATGTGATCTCTAAAGCTATGCTGAGTGGGTATTACAAGCTGGTTAATATGAATGGAGAAGCTGTAGGAATAGTCATAAATGGAAAATGGCTCAAGGCATATTATGCCTAAAACACTTTCATTATTTCATTTACACGTTCAATATAACCCAAAAACATATATTTGAACTTTCAAATTTAAAACCCATTACATTTATTTGAAACAATTTTTATTCAGTTCATTCAAAACCTAAGAACAAAAAAAAAAAGATAACAGAAATGTTTGGCCACTTATCCTATGGCCTAGAACATATTTCTGAGTAGAGGATATTCACGATGGTGCAATTTTCCCAATCTCTCATCATACTTCTCTGAACGAGTTTGGGGATCTCGATCCATTTATTTAATTTGGGAGGATTCTTCATTTAAGGATTTCCCTTCCGCTAAAGCTGCCATATAAGCCTCTCTCACACTCTCGAAAATACTGACGCAACCAGTGTATGTTGAAACAGAGGTTCTCGCAAGTAGTCAACATCTTATTCCATTCCTGGATTTTCAAGTCATTAATTGCATACAGAGGTACCTCATCCATCTCAGCAATAATAGGGAGGAGTCATGCGACAGTTGTTACGAGGAAAGGAGTATGACCCAACACCAGCTCTGTTGTAGCAATGTGCCCCTACTTTTTCCATATTTTCATGTAAAGATCCACATAGTATTTTGGCACGACAAATCCTCCCGCTGCTTCATATTTCCGAGATGCTAACTCCATCTCCAACTAAGATTGAGTTAGCATCTCAACCTTTGTTCGGCTCTTCCCTGGTACGGATTCTTCATTCTCTTTAGCTCCTATATTTCTAATCGGCAATCCATGCTGCAATCAAGTAAACGCATATGTGATTATGTACTCATGTAAAAAAAGAAGAAGGAGTTCACGTGAATTACTCACATCCAAAGTAAAATAGGCGGCGTCAAAAGAAAATAAGGAATAAAGATGTTTACCAGTGCTTTCAATCTCATGGTGCTCATATGTCTCTTTGGTACTTTCTTAACCCGAGAAACCTAGGAAAAACAACAATCAAATCAAGTTCAAGCCTTCACCGTAATACACATATGAAAAATTGGGAGAAAGAAGAAGTTTACCGGACTTGCAATCCAAGTAGTACGCTTTACACAAGAGCTACCTTGGTTTGAGCTACCACTGTTGTCATACATATTGCAGTAATTGAGTAATGCTCTTCAAATCTCTGAAGAAGAATAAATATGGAAATGGTTGGGGTCATATACTTGTTTAAATAAACAAAGGTGGGAAACCCGAAAACTCAAATAAGTAGAATTTTGTGCGTCTCATTCCGAGGAGAATGGATATGAGCATGACTGTTGACTTCAAGACCGAAAGTTACTAAGAAAGAGATGACAAGCTTCACCATAAGGACCGGCTCAACAAGGAGGTGATGAATTTCACAAGGCGAAGAACTCAACTCATCCACGCCAACAAGATTTGTAGCCGTGACCCCCTACCTCTAGTGCATCAATACCACCATCTAGTACTTACCACGAAATACATTATTGTTCCGTGCTAAGCAGGGGACTTAATGTTGATGGTAGATTTTTGACAAAGGATAAAATTGTAATATTATTTTTTTCCTAGTTGCAGAAGCACAAGATAAATGTGTATAAATTCCTGACCCGGCATCAGAATAATAAATACATGTTGTTATCTTACATTCCGCAAGAGAATTAAGAATGCATATTCAGCTCGTGGCTAAATTAGCTTTGCAACTCTTTATACATTTATGGACTTCCAGAATTTCAGGGCTTTACCCAGCTAAACCCTCGTTATTTCATGTGAATTTATATAAACTATTTGTGTTAATCAAACACTGATAATACAAAATTACGGACATCCAGAATAGAGGCTACCACATATCTGGATAAAAACGCTAATTTAGATGCATACCATCTAATTATAAAGTTACATTAAGCATAATATCAAGATTGCAAACTTCCACGGCTGAATCTATTGAATATGTTCTGAATGCACTGCATAAAAGTTAATCACAATGCTAACATTAAAATCTCATTCGACTAAGAAATTCTAAAAACAGGCCATAAATATGGCCACAACATTAATAAATTTCAAAGTTAGTGGTGCATAAACAATAACCATGGCACTAGCAAGTACTAACCTTGGCAAAACCCAAGCCATGTTTCTAACAAAAATAAGCAGTACACATACGTGCCAAAATTTAAAATTGAAAAAGCCAAAAAGGATAAAAAGTTAACAAAGCCACTAAAGTTAATGTGCCAAACAAGCCATAATTAGAATCAAGGGAGAAAATTAGTGAGTGCTAGCACAGGCGCTAAGGCCATTAGCGCTGCCAGCAGCGCCAGCGAGTACTAGCACTGGCGCTAAGGCCAATAGCTCTACCAGCAGCGTTAACGAGTGCTAGCACAGGCGCAAAGGCATTAGCATTGCCAACAATAATACTAATGCCACTTTTCCTTTTCTCCTTAGCGTGACTTTCGGCCCTTCACTCTTGCTTGTGCTACTGGCACCAATACTTAGCCAAAATCATGATGTGTTGACACAAGCTCATAAATGGCTCCAGAAATCAAACCATAAAGGGGGATAAAACATGGGGTTTTGGTCTGGCGGTTATAACAACATGGGTGTAACGAGATCCCATGATAAGTAAGTTACAAAGTCGTGGAAAGTGTGAAGCATTTAATAGATAGTAGAATAATGGTTTCTCAAAGATTCCAAGGTGGTTAAGCTATTGACCCTACAACTTTCACTTATCCACCTCTTCACTATCTCCACAACTTTACAAGGAAACGTGTGATCTCTTTACTATTATAAATAGGCTTCTCAGCCCATTTGGAAAAAAAAAACAAGCTTACGAATCTCTCAAGCTCATTTACTTTCTCAATAGTTCTCAACTCTATACACAATTCAACACACTCGTTATCCTTAAACTTTCTTTGCCTCCCTCCCCTAAGATCTACCCATTTTCTCTCATTGTGACCGAAGCAGAGTGGAATGGCTATTATCGTGGTTTAGTACTTCTATATTACATTGTTTTTCCTATAACCAATTTTAGGTACAAACAGATACAAGTGTTAGTGTTTACTTTGGCTCCAAGAGAACTCCTTTTGAGTACTTGTGTGCCTGGGGAAATCTTTGTTTCATCCACCTACTTCGAGTTATATGGAGAAATCCCTTCCGCTTCTCTGCAGATAATTCCAGGGTTAGTGATTGGGGTGTCCCTGACATGGATGCAGACTCTTTCCTCTTGATAAGACTTCAGTACATATGGAGATCTCAATCTTGTTGAGAATTTATGAAAGCCTCGGAACTAATTCAATGAGAGGTTCGAGACATGAGGGAAGAAAGTATATATTTTTTTAGAGTTTGCTTGGTTTCAATCTTCTATATATTTCAAAATACTTTCATATGGGTTGGTTCAGATATGTAATTATAAAAAAAAAAATCTTTAATAACGATTCGACTCGATTAATGAAATTAAAATATTAAGTATCCCCACAGTGATATTCGTAGGCATTTTGAAGGAATTGTAAATGTTACATGAGGAAAACAGGGAAATGGGGACCATGATAAGATGTTCATTCGAAAGAATTGAGCCATCTTCCATGAATAGATGCCACCACAGGTTCACCTTCTGCCGTGATCAATTTATAGTAGCCACTAACGGTGGCTCGTGAGATTCTATATGGTCATTCCCAGGAGGAGCGACGACGCCTTGATGCTTTGAGGAGAAGGTCTCCTATCCGAAAAATATTTGGTTTGATCGCTCTATCTATGTAAATCTTCTGTATATATGGATGAACCTTTTCCGTAACGTACTTCGGATCATATACGAGGGGAAGTATCTTCAAGGGCTCTGGTGGTTTACAAAAGGCATGAGTGATCTCTGCTCATTTTTTGGAGTATTTAATTAGAGTAGACACCCATTCATAATGATGGACCAGGGCACGGTCGTAGTTTTTAGCAAGGTGTAGTCCCCAATTTGCTGGAATATGAGGACAATCCAACGACAAGAAAGCAAATTGAGTTAGGGCTACCTGAGTACGAAAAAAATCTGTTGACATAAGATGATACACTCTCAGTTGGCGCCTGGTTCCCCATCATGGCTTTGAGCAATGGGTATTCTTCTAGGTACATCGGTAAGTTTTTGCTGATGTCGCTGATGTTGGCTTTGGGGATAGGGCGTTTGACTCGAGGAGGAACTCTTAGCCGAGCTCTTATGATAGATGCTGATTGCTGGAGCCAAGCACGTCCTAGGATCATGTCGCAGTTAAGCTTCCCTTTGATAATGTAAAACCTAGTACTTGTTTGAGTGGCTCCGGCCGTCACTATGAGGGTGATATGTCCGCAGACATCTCTGGTTACTCCTTCAGGATCTTGGACTGTTGTTGGAAAGCGTATAACTTCTTTCTGAGTTACTCCTGTGGATCTCAGAGTTGTGATACTAATAATATTGGTATCACGGACCGGAAAATTCCGCATCCGGTGCGTTGCGCTCGGCAGGCCAGAACTCCCCGATGCGCGGCTTAAAAGATAGTAACCGGACCTTAAAGCTTAACTTCTCACTGTGTATGCAGGTATATTTGCCTTTCCAAGCATGCTTTGCAAGCATGGTACTCGGAACGTAGTTTCTATATCGTTCCAACTCACCCTTATTCTACAAAGGGTACATGACCATTAAAGACAATGGTGAAATGCCTTTGGAAAGCATCACATAATTACGATCATTTTCCAGGCCTAACTCATGCCTTGGACTAGCACCTAGGCCATTTCAAGCCTAATTTTTTGCTTCATCAATTCAGCTTTGATCATACGCTGGAGTCTACACTGGTCTTTCTCTTGCCAATGGTGCATCATCCAGGCACATGCCATTCCATGCCGTAACGGTTGCTAGAAAGTATGAACAATCCATCGAATAGAATTGCAACTACCTCATCATGTGTGGCAACAATCATCTCTTGACTTAGCATTTCCAAGCCAGATGATACGAGTTACCATAATGTCGCAATCACTTATAAATTAGATGATATGAGCGACAAGGTGCTGCACCTTACTGCATTGCATTGCGGATGCCTACGTACCCAACCCGTACCTTGAAGGGATCAAGCATGACCGTAGTTCATCAAAGTGTCAATTCAAAAGGAAAAAGCAACTTAAGCCTATTAAGGCAAATCCAACATCAATTCCCACTTCATCGCAAGGCCAAAGGACAAGCAAAGCCTAGATCGTATAGGCCGAAAGACTTTCGCAAGGTATGCACTAACTTATGCATAACTATTATTATTTACTATGCAAATATGTGTTCTCGAGTACGTAACACGATTGAATGATGATTTCGCATAATTCAAGCTTTATAAGCTAAGCTACAAGCATATTGATGCTTAAACATCAAGTATGCTCCAACGTATAGGCCACATCGCATTTATATATATGTGCATCACCGGTCATGCACATTCAAGCTTCATCGGTTAAGCTACAAGCATATTGATGCTTAAGCATCAAGTATGCTCCAACGTATAAGATACATCGCATATATATATATGTGTGCATTACCGTTCATGCACATTCAAGCAAAGCTCCCTCCCTATATATGTTTTATTCGCATTTTCACAAATAAATAAAAGAAAGGGAAGTGACATCTATCGACTGCACCTTAGGAAAAAACGCCAACTGGTTGGCGGCTCCTAGGCAAATCCGCTAACAGGTTGGCGCCTCTAGGCAAATCCGCTAACAGGTTGGCGCCTCTAGGCAAATCCGGTAACTGGTTGGCGCCTCTAGTCAAATCCGCTAACTGGTTGGCGCCTCTAGGAAAATCCTTTAACTGGTTGGCGCCTCTAGGAAAATCCGCTAACTGGTTGGCGCCTCTAGTCCAATCCGCTAACTAGTTGGCATATCTAAGGCTATTTTGCTTCCTGGTTAGCATAGCTAAGAATCATCAATTTCCATCCAACACCTCCCCCTTATATATGTTTTACTTGCATTTATACAAGTGGATATAAGGAGGATATATGACGTTCATCTACTGCACTTCTCAGTGATACATTCTCAATCATGCATCATGGCATAATAGTGCATTAGCCCTATGATGCATTCCTTAGATATGCAAAATTGGTTCAGTGATGCATTTTGAATCATGCATCACCGCATAATAGTGCAGTAACACTATGATTCGCTCTTGGGTACTCCACATAAGGTCAGTGATGCATTCTCAATCATGCATCACGGCATAATAGTGCATTATCACTATGATGCTCTCGTGGATACGCAACATTGGTTCAGTGATGCATTCTCAATCATGCATCACGGCATAATAGTGCATTAGCACTATGATGCATTCTCAAATATGTAACATTGGCTTAGTGATGCATTCTCAATCATGCATCACGGCATAATATTGCATTAGCACTATGATGCATTCTCGAATATGCAACATTGGCTTAGTGATGCATTCTCAATCATGCATCACGGCATAATAGTGCATTAGCACTATTATGCATTCTCGAATACGCAACATTGGCTTAGTGATGCATTCTCAATCATGCATTAAGGTATAATAATGCATTAGCACTATGATGCATTTTCGAATAAGCAATATTGGCTTAGTGATACATTCTCGAATACGAAACATTGGCTTAGTGATGCATTCTCAATCATGCATCACGGTATCAGAGTGCATTAGCACTATGATGCATTCTCGAATACGCAACATTGGCTTAGTGATGCATTTTCAATCATGCATCACGGCATAATAGTGCATTAGCACTATGATGCATTCTCAATCATGCATCACGGCATAATAATGCATTAGCACTATGATGCATTCTCGAATACGCAACATTGGCTTAGTGATGCATTCTCAATCATGTATCACGGCATAATAGTGCATTAGCACTATGATGCATTCTCGAATACGCAACATTGGCTTAGTGATGCATTCTCAATCATGCATCACGAAATAATGGTGCATTAGCACTATGATGCATTCTCGAATAAGCAACATTGGCTTAGTGATGCATTCTCAATCATGCATCACGGCATAATAGTGCGTTAGCACTATTATGCATTTTCGAATACGTAACATTGGCTTAGTGATGCATTCTCAATCATGCATCACGGTATAATAGTGCATTAGCACTATGATGCATTCTCGAATACGCAACATTGGCTCAGTGATGCATTCTCAATCATGCATCACGGCATAATAGTGCATTAGCACTATGATGCATTCTCGAATACGTAACATTGGCTTAGTGATGCATTCTCAATCATGCATCACGGCATAATAGTGCATTTGCACTATGATGCATTCTCGAATATGCAACATTGGCTTAGTGATGCATTCTCAATCATGCATCACGGCATAATAGTGCATTTGCATTACGATGCATTCTCGAATATGCAACATTGGCTTAGTGATGCATTCTCAATCATGCATCACGACATAATAGTGCATTAGCACTATGATGCATTCTCGAATACGCTACATTGGCTTAGTGATGCATTCTCGAATATGCAACATTGGCTTAGTGATGCATTCTCAATCATGCATCACTGAATAATAGTGCATTAGCACTATGATTCATTCTCAATATGCAACATTTGCTTAGTGATGCATCACGGCATAATAGTTCATTAGCACTATGATACATTCTCGAATACGCAACATTGGCTTAGTGATGCATTCTCAATCATGCATCACGGCATAATAATGCATTATCACTATGATGTATTCTCGAATACGCAACATTGGCTTAGTGATGGATTCTCAATCTTGCATCACGGTATAATAGTGCATTAGCACTATGATGCATTCTCAGATACGCATCAAGGTCATTTGTGCCTTTCCCGGGTAAGGGTCATTTTCGACTTGTGATGCATTCTTGAATATGCATCACGTGTAATAGGTCCTTAACACTATAATTTCGATGTCAATGCATCCATACCCTAAGGCATATCCGAGTAAGCTTTATAAGCTTAGGATGAAGCTTCATCCCATACTATAACGCATCCCTAAGTAAGCTTCACGTGAAAATTACGGGTGTTACAATTGGCATCCATGCCGTCATCAATTAGTGTTTTCTTGAATTTGACGTTTTTGAGTTGTGCAGTAGTGAAAAATTCATGGTCGCATCTTTCGCCGTTCTGGTCGGCTATATCTTTCGAAGAGGGATCATCCCGGGTGAGAGTGTCTTTAGTGAAGAATGGTAAACGTTCGCCAGACAGAACTCGACTGAGGGAATTGAAAATGTATTCACGCTGATCCTTTGAGAAGTAGAGGAGTTCACACATGAGTTCCATTAACGATTTAACTGTCTGGTTAACCGGCTCTTCGGAGAAAGTGAAGATTCAAAAGGAAGTGGATTTTTATGAATCCTTTCAGTCCCCAACTGCAATTCCCCTGATTCTATTTTCTCTTTGAAGATTCGTCTCAAACCATTACACTCGTTGGTGGGGTGATTGACAAATCAATGAAAACGACAACACCTCGGATCAGTTATTTCTTATGTAGTAAGTGGGCGTCGTATAGGTGGTAATTTTATGACTCCCTCTTGTACCCATTCCTGCAGTAATTCGAGGACTTCTTCCATGGGAATTGGAAAATCAGGACAAGTAATATCAGGTTTTATGTCCTCCTCTTGCGGTTGTTGTGGTTATTGTTGTGGTTGTGCCCCCTTAGGGGCGCCTTGGGAGCGAGTAACTCGTTAGGTTGGTCCCTGGTTTTCGGATGAGGTTGAAGGAAAACGCTTAGTTCGTGAATTTTGTTGGGGTGGAACTTTTCTCTTAGGTCCCTTACTACTGACAGCACCAATTGATGGTTGAATGTTGTATTGTTTGTTGACTAGCCGGCGATTCCCACGAGTATCTACACGAGTGTCTTCCCTTGTTGGTCTAGTTCTCTCCAGGAGAACGGGAGCAATTGTGGCAGATCATTTTGCGGCTTCATGTAACTCAGAGAAAGTATGAAAACCTAAATTTTTGAGAAGAGTACGGTAAACAGGGATCATACCAATAATTCAGAGGTCCACTAGTTGATGTTCCGTCACATATGGATCTAGCCAATCTAGTGCTTGAACTCTGATTTTCTTCGCATATTCATTGGGGTGTTCATTGTTCCTCTGGAACATCCTTCCCAGGTATGGTGGGTTGATTTGCTCGGAGACGAATAAGTATTTCTTTTAGAAGGCGTTAACAATATCTTTACAATCAGAGATGTTGTTGGGAGCAATGTTGTTGTAGCACATGTAGGCTCTTCCAGTGAGGGATTTTGAAAACTCTTTGAGACGTAATACATGATTGTATTCATGTCCCCCGAGGGATTCGAGAAATTGAGAGACGTGCTCACAAGCATTTCCAGTTCCTTCATATAATAAGAAAGTTGGGGAAGAGTAACCTGCCGGCAGAGGGATCCTCTGGATTTCAGGAGGGTATGAAGGTTGGTGTCGATGGGCCGAGGGCGAGTCCTCCTTTCCATAATTTCACAAGAGTCTCTCCAGACCTTCTCGGGTGAAAAAATTGGATTGCTGGTACCTCTATGGTGGTCGATCAGGAATGATGTTGACTCCCTTGTCTCTTCGATCCCCAGGTGTTTCAGCATCAGCAGCCGCTGTAAAGTTGGTTTTGGTATGCTCTGTTAAACGATGACGTTGTTCAGTGGAGAATTGCTCCATCAGGGTCTTGAGACAAGCGAGTACCTCCTTATGAGTAGTATCCATGTCCACTTGGGTTCTATCAAGGACTTTTTGTCTTTTCGTCAGTTTATGTTGATTGAAGTTTGAGTATTCTCGGCGTCTTCAGCGGTTTTATCGCCGAGAGGAGGTATAGTAGTAGAATCGGTACGGGGAGGCTCAGTAGCGATATGGGTGTTTTCAGAATCACCACCACTGGTACTCCCTGATCTAACAATAGGAGTTGTAACTGCTCTAGACCTACGATTTACCATTTTTTGGAATTGTTGAAATTTGGCTTTTATAATCGAGAGGTTGATCTCCTTGTGGTCGCCAATTGTTTTAGGGTGAAAACAGATATACTGCAAAGTGGTATTTTCAAGTAGGTTCGAGAAATCAAGCTTGAACAGGACAAGCCTAAACCAAGAAATGGTCGTTCACGTCCTGCCTCGATAACAAAGATGGAAAGGATTTGGGTAGGTCTTAGGGGAGGAAAGCAAAGAAGCTTGAGAAATATCAGTAGTGTGTGAAGAAGAATGGATTCTCCGTAGATGAATCGCTAATTCTGTAGGTTTTGGTTTCTTTAGACTAACTTTTTTTGTTGTGTGTTTCTGTCTTGTTTTGAATAGTTGAGAATCATCTATTATAGTTTGAAAAGGACACATTGATATTCTCGTAAGTCGTGGAAGTTAGGAAGAGGTGGAAAAGTGATGATTGTGGAGATTATAGTGGGGTGGTTCCCAAAAAGTAGGGGAGACCTGTCTGACCACTACTCCCCATCCTCTCAACTGCTCTGTAACCTGCCACTTCTTGTTACCTTCTTGTTCGTAGGGATTGTGTCACCACCCACAATGTCGTAGACCACCATACCAATACCCCAATGAGAATCCCCCCATGTTGTATTTGATATCTCGTGGAAATAGTGGAGTTATAAACCACCATGGTTTTGATTAAGTCAAGTCAAATCAAAATGACCTGCTAAGTCAGTGAGACAAGTTGTATGACTCATTGAATTGATAACCAGACTGATTAATGTCGATTCTAGGAATTTTAGTGGTCATGTACTTGTTTAAAAGTAACATGGCATATTTATGGCTAAGTATTAGCTTAAAAGCGACTTATTGTAAGTCTGGGAGGCATTTGAGGCCAAATTTTATAGAGGGCTCTTTTAGCAAGAAAACCTGTTGAAATTAAGAGAAGACTCAATGTAGGACCTATATTGAGAGGAAAGGCATATTTCTGAGTTAAGTATCTAGCAAATCCAATACTAGCTACTTAGCGCAAATAAGAAGGTGTTAACTCTCTTAACGTAAAAGGATAGTATGCTAACGTCTCAGGATAAGACCAACATGCACAACTTTTAGTAAATATTAATTATAGTAGGGCTAGGAAGCTAGCACCAAGGAGGTTTGAAGTTAGTACTTCAATTGTATAGTTAGCAGTGAGGTTTTATCGAAAATATATTTGTGGCCAAGTCGCTAAGTATAGCTAAGGACGTATTAGCCTTAGAGGCACATTGGGTTTTGCTAGAAATATATTGTAGCTAGGGAAAGGGTGCCAGTGCCATGGGCGTCGGCCACAACAAGGACGCTAGTCACAAGCAAGGGCATTAGCCACCAAGAGCGCTAGTCACCAAGGGTGTTAGCGCAAGGGAGTTAGCCATCAAGAGCGTTGGTCACTAAGGGCGTTAGCACAAGGGAGTTAGCCATCAAGAGCGTTAGGCCCAAGGGCGTTGGCCATGGGCATTATCCATGGTCGTTTTTCAAGGGTGTAGCCATATGCGTTAGCACAAAGGAGTAATCCACCAAGGGCGTTAGTGCAAGAGCATTAGACATGGGGGCTAGCCTCAAGGGTGATATCCTCAAGAGGTTTGCTTTTGTTACTAAATTAGAGTTAGCATTTTGGTGCTAAAGTTTAGGTGCCAAGCTGACCATACATAGGCTAAGGCCTTATTAGGTTAAAATGTACTAGCTAAGATAATTTTTGGTTAGTTAGCACCTCTCAGGTGCTAGGGTTTAGCGCCAGGAAAGTTAGCACTTTTAGCGCTATTATGGCTAACTAGTGTGATAGACACATTCGTGTGTCTATTTTATCTCAATTCTATATTTTGTTAATGCCCAATTTTGTACTAATATGGTGTTTTTATGTATGTGTAGGTGTTTTTGGGACGTTCCAATCCCTTTTCTTTAATTTACATTTGTTTCTCCTATTTGTATTTATTACATACCATTCTAGGTTGCACGGTTTGAAACGTTGAGGACAATGTTAAATTTAGGTTTGGGGATAGAGTTTCCGAAAATTGATGCCAATAAGAAACTCCGAAATTTAGAAACTTGTGAACTATTCAGGATGACACTAACCATTCTAAGTAGATGGAAACATAGATCTTATCAATAGGAATTGGTGTACCCATCTAAATGGTCTATTCATATCTGGATGCACTCAGGTGTTAGAAATAGCATGATAATCATTGAACAAGCATATCTCGGAATTATCATAATCATATCACTTTCTATTTTTATTTTTGCAATTTTATGTTTCTCTAAGTGATTTGGTGGGTCCCTAGTATTGCCATAAGGTCGTAGCTCGGATGCTTTAGAATTTTAATTTTGTCAAAAAATAAAATAAAATAAATGACACTTTGATAGCAATATGTGTGTGTTCTCCCTGTCTCCGTCGCCTAAGCAAGCGTGGAATGCAGGATCCATGGGAACTATCATGTAATCTACTGAAAAGAAGCATGCGCTTAGATTCAAAAGATCCAATCATGTAGTCGTAAAAACAAAATTATGTGTATAAATAATAATTATATAAATAGGAGCATGCGATCCGGGCATTATACTAATATTTTGGGAAACACCATTCACCTTAGTCAACATGTGCACCATTCATTACTTCTATACCCATCTTCTAATCCATCCATGTGTTTGAATTTGATTGATTTCGAGCAGTGTGAATTTTTAACCAGCTTTGGATGTTTAATGATTATTTAAGTAGAGTTGCATTTTTATATGAATTTTAGTACGCTGAGTGCAAACTCGTGTACAGTAATTGGATTCATACAGGGTAATGATTCTTATAATCGCAGAATTTAGTACGCCAACTAAATAGTTTGTTTAGTGTCTATCCTTAATCGTTCACAGGTAGCTAAAATTTGGAGTAAAGGTTTTGTGGGTATATCTCTTGTAAACCCTCACGAGACAAAACTCGTCCGCTAAGGACACTTAGGGGCTTAAAGGCTTATTGCATATGCTAAATGTAGTTGTGATTCCTGCGAAAATGAGTTAGGGTTCTATTTTATTTTTAGATTAGTTTTACTCGAGGACTAGCAAAATATAGGTTTGAGGGTATTTGATACAGGCATAATTTGTACATATTTACCTTCTAATTAATATTTGCTAGTACTTAATTTTGTGTTAATATTATTGTTTTATTTCTTTAATAGGTGGCTTGCATAAAATCCAATGTTATAAAATAAAACATGCCTAATGGACCTTGTTAGTCTTACTACATCATTTCTAATCAGTTGTGGGTTGGAATTCGTCTGGGTCTAGAAGAAGTGAAGCAGGTGTGCGTGAAAGAGAGAAGTTGGAAGTGGTGCACGTGAATGGTAAAAGCTAATGGAAAAGAAAAGCTAGAAAAGGTGGGGACATAATAGAAGTCTAGGGCACCTAGGTTAAAAAGAGAGAGATGAGGTTGATTAAAACGTAAAGGAGAGAGGCGTAGCATGTGGGCTGACAACTGATGGAGAAATCGCTATGGAGAAAATTAGGCAGAGCTAGTGTTGTTGGAGAAAGTAGACAAGATGACGTGGCGTGTAAAGGGTGGCTAGACCTAGGATTGAAGTATAAAAGAGAGAGAGAAGGTGTGCGAGAAAGAAAATAGGGAACAACACGTGATATGATTGAAAGTATAAAAGAGAGAAGGGAACTTTTCGGTCAACTTTTCTTTTAGCTTTTCTTATTAGGTTAGCTAGTGTAGGTAGGAGAGAGGAGGGAACGAGGTGGTGTAGAAGTACAGAGGCTGACGTAGGGGGAGTTTTTTTGGGGGTTTTCTGTGTCTCTTTCCCCGGTACGGTGAAGTAGGTTGGCTGTTGGAGGAGTACGGTTGGGAGTTTTTGGGGTGTGAAAACCTATAGAAGCTAGAGGAGGTTCGGTTCACTTGGAGGCAGAAAAGAAAAGAGGCGCAGGCTAGGGAACAGAAAAGAGACAGGCATCAGTAAAGAGAAGCCGATTTCTTTTGGTTCTATTCTTCTGGATTGGAAACTGTACAGGAGAAGAAAGGACAACGCAGGCTTTTGGGTTTAATTCTTTCTCTCTACTTTGTTAATTATTTTTATGGGTTTTAAGAAACCCTTAGCCATGTCTTGCTGATTTTTGTGAATAGGGTTTTTGGGTCGAAGCCGATTTTGATTATGGAAAAATTATAAATAAATGGTTTAAATATTTAGTAATTTATCTTTATTGTTAGCTTGATTGATTATTGCATAAATAGTAGATTTTATCATATATTCTTTCCGTTTGATATGTCGTGCTTGGATTGGATTCTTAGACGGTGTATGCAATCAATTAGATATTTGATTCTTTGAAACTATATATGGGTTAGATAGTTCTACTGATTGTTTATGCTTTTGAACTGATATGCCATGCTTAACAACATTAGATGGGATATACTTTTCAATTGATAAGAAATTCTTTAAAAATGTCAACTTGGAACCGAAGAAAATTACAGTGGTAAAACGATAATTTTGAAGAATAAATGTGAGTTTTATATATCAAATTGGAGAACACCGAAATCCCTAGTTCCCTCTCTACTTGATCATATTGTATATTTTAGCAAGTTTATTTTATTATTTTCTCGTTCATTAAAATTCCTAAAAATCCAAAAATATTATTTCTGATTAGTTAATTGAGATATTAATTGCAAGTATTGTCCCCGCTCCCTGTGGGTTCGACCCGTACTTGATGTTGTCTGCATTGTAGACACCGTGCGATTACGGTTATTTTATATAGGGTAATATAAAATCCTATCACCTTGTAACCCAAGGAAACGTTGCCAAAGAGGCAGGGTTATCAAAGCTCCTTCGAGCTTATCCTAATTCTATTCGACTTAATCTAATTCGGATCGTTCTAAGAGATTTTCAAAAACTGTAATAGGTGCCTTTTGGAAGAATAGAAGCTGGTATAGAAACAATATAAGTGGATCCATCATGCTTTTTGTTTGCTCGATTAAATAAGTTTTCTTGGTCGAGTCATCCTTGCTTGTGTTTGTTAGATTTCCCTTCCTATTAGGAGTTATCTTATTGTATGCCCAGGCCGCCTAAAGCCTTTAATGAGCGTTCCTGGAGAATAGATTCTATTGGTCGTTTGATCAGTAACGAGAATAGAAACTCTGTTTTTGAAATTGAGAATTTAGGAAACCCTTCTTTTGAGATCCCTATTTTTGGAAACTTTAGTTTTGAGAATTTGTCTCTTAGTGAGGAAGTTATTCCTAGTTGTCCAGTTATGCAAGAAATGGCAACTTTAAAATATTTGTTAAATCCTACTAGGAATTCTCGTCTATCATGTATCAAGTTAGCTGAAACTCAAGCAAACTATGAGTTAAAACCTGGGACCATACAGATGTTCCCAATCTTCTTAGGAAAAGAGAATGAAAACCGCTACTTTCACATTAGGGAATTTGAAGGAATATTTCACAACATGTCTGATGAAGCTTTGAAACTTAGGTTGTTTCCTTTTCCCTGAGAGACAATGCCAAATCTTGGTTATATAGTTTGCCATATGAATCCATCGAAATATTTGAACATCTTACCGCTGCCTTTTTATCAAAAAAAAATCCTAGGCACAAAACATCATATGTTAGGCACGAAATTTCCACATTTGTGCAGCAAGAGGGAGAATCTTTGTATAAGTATTTGGAAAGGTCAATTATTTTTTGATACAATGTCCCCATCACGGTTTGGAAAAGTTTAGACTAGTCCAGATCCTCTATGAAGGGCTAGATTATCAACGACGACCATGGTCGAGTCATTGTGTACAGGGAGTTTTGATAGTAAAATTGTTGATGAGGCAATGATATTTATGAATGAAATTGCCGAAAAAACCCAGAAATGGGAATATAGTAAGGAACCCCAGGGAAATTTTTTAATGAGCAGAGGTAATGTCAATAGGGTAGATGGAATTCTTGAATCATATGGCAAAATTGCAGCTATAGAAAAAAGGTTAGAAGCCTTGGAATTGAGTCAATCTAGTTGTGGAATAGAGCCCAAGTCATTTTAGGAAGAACATAATGTTGAAGAGCAAGCCAATGCTATTTACAATAACACTAGATAAGATAATCGTCAGAAGTTTGATCCATATTAAGAAACCTATAACCCGGGTTGGAGAAACCATCCAAACCTTTCATGGTCTAAGGGACAAAATCAAGGTCAGTCTAGTAACCCTCAGTTTCCCCCAGGTTTTGGTTATACTAAGTATCCTTTTGGACCAGCATAATTTCAAAGCCCTTCAGATAAGAAGATCATGAGTTTAAAAGAGTCTTTCACCTTTTTATCTCATAACACTGCTAAGTTTCAGCAATCGGTTGAATAAAATTTAGAAGACAATAAAAAGATGATCCAGGATAACTCGTAGGCTATTTACGATTTACGAACCCAGTTTAGTCAGTTGAATGAGTCTTTGAGAAAAAAGGAAAGTTCCCTAGTCAACCACAACCCAACCCTAGAGGAGTTCATGAGTTATCTTCTGGTAGAAATCATCAAATCATGTTAATTTAATTAAAACCCTTAGGAGTGGTAAAGTGGTAGATAATAAGGTAACCTTGCCCGATAGTAAACATGTTGTAGTTCACCCTTCGGAGCCTATAGTTGAAGAGACTGATAAAGTCTCTAAAGAGTCCAATGTGGTTCCCACTGAGCCGGATTTTATGCCCAAAGCCCCATTCCCACAACTTCTAGTACCAACTAGGAAGGAATCCAACTTTAATGATATACTGGAGATTTTTAAGCAAGTCAACATCAATCTTCCTTTATTATATGCAATTAGGCAGATTCCTACTTATGCCAAGTTCCTTAAGGATCTTTATACGCGAAAGCGAAAGATTAGTGTACATAAAAAAGACTTTATAGCTAGTCATGTGAGTTCAATTATCCAGAACAACACAACTCCTAAGTACAAAGACCCAGGTTCCCCTACCATTTCTTGCACAATAGGTAACTACCGTGTAGAGAAAGCATTACTTGACTTAGGAGCTAGTGTGAACTTACTTCCGTACCATGTGTACCTCCAAATAGGACTTGGTGACTTAAAACCTACCCCGATAAAACTTCAGTTAGCTGATAGGTATGTGAAAATTCCTCGTGGTATTGTCGAAGATGTTCTTATTGAGGTCGATAGGTTTATGTATCTTGTGGATTTTGTTATCCTAGATATCCAACTTGTTCCTGACCCAGAAAACCAGATACATGTGATATTAGGTCGCTCGTTTTTAGCTACATCTAATGTGATCATTAACTGTAGAAATAGTATTATGAATTTGTCTTTTGGTAATATGACTATTCAGTTGAATATTTTCAATATTAGTAAGAAACCCCCTTAGCTAGATGACACGTGCATTGAAGAGGTGAACATGATAGGAACATTAGTTCAGGAGTCATTACCAAACATCTTATCTGAAGATACATTAGAGAGTTGTTTAACCCATTTTGGCTTAGATTTCGACGATGTTAGCACCATTGATCAAGTGAATGCTGTGTTAGACTCTACCCCTATGTTAGATACTAATAGATGGAAAGCTAAGTTCGAACCACTACCAATTTCTAATTCTACCTTAATTCTTCCTTTAGAAGAGCCTCCTAAGTTGGACCTCAAAACATTGCCAGATACTCTGAAATATGTATTTTTAGGCCCATATGAGACTTTGCCTGTAATTGTAGCATCCGAATTAGATAGTAATCAGGAAAGTAGACTAGTGACCGTACTTCAAGACAACAAGGAAGCTTTAGGGTGGACCTTAGCATACATTAAGGGTATAAGTCCTACTGTTTGTATGCATCAGATTCATTCAGAGGACGACACCAAACCTTCTAAGGAGATGCAACGTCGACTGAACCCTAACATGAAAGAAGTATTTCGAACTGAGGTGCTTAAATTGTTAGATGCAGGTATTATCTACCCCATTTCAGACAGTAAGTGGGTCATCCCCGTTCAGGTTGTTCCCAAGAAATCAGGTATCATTGTAGTCCAGAATGAAAACAATGAGTTAATCCCAACCCGAGTGACCACGGGGTGGCGTGTTTGTATTGACTATAGAAAATTGAACAAGGTCACAAGGAAGGACCACTTTCCCCTTCCTTTCATCGACTAAATGCTAGAGTGATTATCTGGACATAGTCATTATTGCTTGTTATATGGCTACTCTGGTTATAATAAAATTGTTATTGCCCCAGAAGTCCAAGATAAAACTACTTTTACCTGTCCCTTTGGTACCTTTGCGAATAGACGCATGCCTTTCGGGTTGTGTAATGCACCCGCTACTTTTCAGCGCTGCATGATGAGTATATTTGTAACATGGTAGAACGGTTTTTATAAGTATTTATGGATGATTTTTCAGTGTTTGGTTTATATTTTGATAAGTGCTTGCATCATTTGACATTAGTGTTGACTAGATGTAAGGAAAAGAATTTAATGCTTAATTGGGAGAAATGTCATTTCATAGTTCGATCAGGAATTGTTTTAGGGTGTATCTTCTAAGGGTATAGAGGTAGACAAAGCCAAAGTTGACCTTATTAATAATTTACAGGTTCCCAAAACCGCAAGAGATATTAGGTCATTCTTAGGGCATGCAGGTTCTTATCGTCGATTCATTAAGGATTTTAGCTTGATTTCTAGACCTCTTTGCAATTTGCTTGCAAAAGATGTTAAGTTTGTCTTTGATGATGCTTGTTTAGAGGCTTTTGAGAAGCTTAATACTTTACTCACTACCGCCCCCATAGTCCAGGCACCTAACTGGAACCTAACCTTTGAAATCATGTGTGATGCTTCAGATTATGCTATTGGTGTTGTGCTAGGTCAACGAGAAAACAAATTACTTCATGTGATTTACTATGCTAGCAAAACCCTGAATCATGCCCAACTGAACTACGCCACCACATAAAAGGAGTTGTTAGCCATTTTTTTTGCCTAGAAAAGTTTAGATCCTCTCTCTTAGATTCTAAGGTCATAGTCTTTATTGATCATGCTGCTTTGAAGTATCTTCTATCCAAGAAGGATACTAAACCTATATTAATTATTTGGATCCTTTTGTTACAAGAATTTTCTCTAGAAATTAGAGACAAACAGGGTGCAGAAAATATAGTAGCGGACCACTTGTCTAGGCTTGTTTTTGATTCCCCTGATGATTCCCCTCATGTAAGGGATAGTTTTCCTGATGAACAACTTTTCCTTGTTTCCCGGTTACCTTGGTATGCGAATATAGTGAACTATCTTGTTACTGGTCGAATGCCCCAACATTGGGGTAAACAAAATCGTTCTAGATTAATATTTCTTTTGGGATGATCCTTATTTGTTTAAGTATTATCCAGACCAGATTATTAGAATATGTATACTTGAGAATGACCAGTCCAGTATTATTTCCTTTTGTCATGATCATGCTTGTAGGGGTCATTTTAGTACTAAGAAAACCGCTGCTAAGATATTGCAGTGTGGATTCTACTGGCCTTCGTTGTTTAAAGACACCCACCGTTACTGTGTTACTTGTGAGCGTTGCCAGAAGTTAGGAACCATTTCCCGTAAAAATATGATGCCTTTGAACCCTATTCTAGTTATTGAGGTCTTTGATGTGGGGGGCATTAATTTTATGGGTCCTTTTCCTAATTCTTTTGGTTATATTTACATCTTTGTCGTTGTAGACTATGTGTCTAAGTGGGTTGAGGCGGTTTCATGTAGATCAAATGACCACAAGGTTGTGGTCCAGTTTTTGAATGATAACATATTTGCATGTTTTGGTACACCACGAACTATAATTAGCGATGGAGGGTCACACTTTTGTAATCGACCATTTAGGCTTTTGATGAAGAAATATGGTATTAACCACAAAGTAGCTACCCCATATCACCCACATACTAGTAGTCAAGTAGAGGTTTCCAACAGGGAGATAAAACGTATTTTAGAGAAAACAGTTAATCCTAATCGGGAAGATTGGTCATTGAGGATTACTGATGCCTTATGGGATTACCGTACTGCGTTTAAGACCCCCATTGGAGTGCCACCTTATCATCTAGTTTTTGGAAAGGCATGTCACTTTCCCGTCGAGATAGAGCGTAGAGCATATTGGGATGTAAAGCAACTTAATTTTTCGCTTGACAAGGCAGGAGCTCACATGAATCTCCAGCTCAATGAGTTAGACGAGATTCGTAGAGATGCATACGATAGTGCTAAGGAGTATAAGAATAAAATGAAACTTGTGCATGATAGAAATATTTTAAGAAAGTCATTTTCTCTAGTTCAAAAAGTTCTTTTGTATGATACCTGTTTACATCTATTCCCGGGAAGTTACGCTCTCGGTGGACGGGTCCTTTTATAGTTCACATTGTTTTTCCTCATGGTGCTATTGAGATTGAGATATTGGATGGTATCTGTTATTCAAAGGTTAACGGTCAAAGATTGAAACCCTTTTTAAAGCCTTTTTTCTGCAGGTGATCTTGAGGAGGTCCCTATGGAGGACCCTGTTTACCTTGATTGACCATCAAGGATGATGTTGTACATTAGTAAGTTTTTGTAGGTTTTTTTTTTCTATCTTATTCTCCAAAGAAGGATTGTTACGCTTCACCCAGGTACTATCTTTCTGGCTTACCTCTATATTCCTCTAGTTACCTATATTTTTGGTATTGCACTTTAATTTGAAACATTAAGGACAATGTTAGGTTTAAGTTTGTGGGTAAGGGAGAAACTTTTAGTGAAATATGAAACTCCAAAGTCTAGAAACTTGTGAACAATTCAGGATGACACTAACATTCTAGGTAGATGGAAACTTAGCTCTTTTTCTATAGGAATTGGTATGCCCAGCTAAATGGTCTATTCATAAAAGGATGCCTAGCTCAGGTGTTACAAATAACATGATAGTTGTCACCATATCTCGGAATCTTTCTCAACCATATCACCTTCTGTTTTTATTTTTACAATTTTTAGTGTTTCTCTAAGTGATTTTATGGGGCACCAGTATCAAATTGTTATCACTGCCAGAATGAAGTAGAGTGTTTGAGATCAAGCCCCATTATTGTTATATTTAGACCATTATTTTTTTTTTAAATAGAGTATTGACACTTTGATAGCAATATGTGTGTGTTCTCCCTGTCTCCATCGTCTAAGCAAGCGTGGAACGCAGGATCCATGAGAACTATCATGTAAGATGCTGATAAGGAGCATGCACTTGGATTCATTTGATCCAATCATGTTGTCAGTATATTTAAAAGTAATAAATAATTGTTTTATTTTCAATAAATCGACCGATAGGACCCTTATATATACTAGATGAGTCGATATTAGTGGCAGTGCATCTCAATCTATTAAGATTCATCCTGGTACTGACCTTCAGACAGATATGGGAAACACCGTTCACCTTAGTCAACATGCACGGACTTTATTTTGTCCACATCCATCTTATAAATCTTTTCATGTGATTGTACTTTGATAGATTCTGAGTGTCGTGGTTGAACAACTATCTAAGTAGAGTTTTGAATTCTTGTATGAATTTTAGTATGTTGAGTGGAAACTCGTGTACAGCAATTGGACTCATATAGGGTAATGATTCTTATAGGCGAAGAATTTTGTAGCCAACTAAATAGCATGTTTAGTGTCTACCCTCAATCATTCACAAGTAGCTAAAGTTTGGAGTAAAGGTTTTGTGGATATACCTCTTTGTAAACCCTCACGAGACAAAACTCGTCCACTAGGGACACCTGGGGGTTTAAAGGCTTATTGCACAAGCTAAGTGCAATCACGATGCCTGCGAAAGTCAGTTAGGGTTTTCATTTGCTCGAGGACTAGCAAATCATAAGTTTGGGGGTATTTGATAGACACATTTGTGTGTCTATTTTATCTCAATTCTATATTTTTTTAATGCTCAATTTTGTACTAATATGGTGTTTTTATGTATGTGTAGGTATTTTTGGAAAATAAACATTTTTGGAAAATATCGGCTCGAAAAAATTACTAAAGGCACCCGGAGATCTTATTAAAGGCATCCCCAGATTGGATAGGGGCGCTTCATAGCTAAAGACACCCTCATCCCGGATAAGGGCACTCCATCTTCTCTAACTGAATTCTGACGGGAAAGTTCGGTTTTGAAACTGATTTTTTCTGAATTTATTTTCAATGTTATTTAGTCGGATTTCTTGCTTGATTTGGATTGTTACCACCTTGTTACGACTAACAGGGATGGTAAGTCTTTTAGTTTCGAAAAAGAGGGATATTTTTATGGTTTGAAGAAAACAGAGAAGGAGATATACTCGGGATTTGCTGTTGGAAGATTGGCGTGTGTCTTAGAGAGTTTGACTCCTTCTGAACTTGTGTTCTACGCGTGAGAAGTGTGTTAGCTGCTAGCAGACGCATGAAGGAGATAAAATAGGAAATAATTCTCGTGTTTTAGAAGAATATTATTCTCGAGTATTTTTGATTAATTGCTGTGAGATTTGAGTTGTTGTGGTATAAATAGTGAAGGGTGAAGACATAGAGGGGGATAGAGAGTTTAGGGAGAGCTCAAGAAACGAAAAGGAGGCAGATAAATCAATCTAGAAAAATATGTTGATGATGCTGCATCAAGAACAGAGAATAGGCAACGGTTCCTTCAACCTCTCAGCCACGGTTTCTTCATCCATTTGCAATGTATATTTTCAGCTTTGCAACATTTATCTTCAGGCTTTCTCTATAACAGTGAGTCTGTAGCGCATATAAACGTTGCAAATTCACTATTTTTTTTTATTTTTCTTCTTTTTCATCATTTGTAAACACTTTGAGACATGAACCATAATTTTGAGCAAGTGATTAATATGAGGAGCTAAACCCCCTTGCTAAGGCGACGGAGGAAGCAATTGTTCCAAGAAAATTGATACATTTCTAATTTAATTAATTTTTGTTATGATTATTTGCTTTGATTAAAAATTGATTGAAGGATTTTTATTAAAAAATTGTGATTTTTTTTGATAGAGCATGTTTAGCCTAGGGTTTTTGATGTTCTATACTTTCGATTTACAATTGTTATTTTGAAAATCTACTTTTGTAACATATTAGAATCACTTTAAATATACAGAATTGCATGAATATTGATTAGAATGGATCATTTTAATTGGTTAATGGTGGAATCCTGAGTCTCAGTGCCTCCCTAATTTTGATACCAACTTTGTTTTGAGTTTTCTAGTTTATTTATTAGAGTTTGAATCTAAAATCATTCTTCACAAGTTCGAGAGTTTGAAACCCATTCTTACCACTATTACAAACCATCATAGTGCCAATGTGATGCTAAGCCGAATGGCTAGTGCTATCTTGGCATTAATATGAGGAAAGGCTAGGGTTAGCCTAAATGAGAGGTTCAATGCATCTTTTATGACATTGTTTCTCGAATGTGGCGCATTAGAAGGAATGGCGTATTATTTGTGGCTTATATTTAAGCAAAGTGCTAAAATAACATATTTAGGCTCAGAAGAGCAATTTGAGGTGCATTCGTTGCGAATGTAGCGTTAAGATATAATTTAAGCATTAGCTATTCCCGATTTTAATAGATGTTGCTAGAACATCAATGCTCATTCGATGCAAGTTCAAGGAATTCATCCATGGAATTTATGCAACTTGAGAGTAGTTCGATATAGCATGGATATTACGAGTATTAAAGAGGCTGCAAGGCAAATTTAGAATATTTAGGTGGAATATGTGTTCTCGATTCGCTTGCGGAATATAAATAGAAGCACAATATTCTATATTAAACATGTGCGCATAAATATACATATATATTTTTGTTGCTTAGTAGAGGGAAATTTTATAATTCTATCCCTTATCAAAAACTCACCATCTACAGTCGTAACATCGTTTCTTACTTTCCTCTTTTTCTATGGTAGTCATAGGTTTGCTTCTCTTGCGTATCTCTTCTTCCATAGCTCTAATTGATTTGGTAGTTGATGATGATGAGGGAGTAGTTGACTTGGTACTTCATGATAATGATGAAGTAATTTGTCTGCATCTTCTGAGTATCTATTCAGTTGAATTGGTAGTTGATGACGGACTTTCCATTGCAAAAGAGTTTTACTCATAAGAAAGTAGTGAATGATGGAGAATTATTTTTTTTCAATGAAGTAGTGTTTGATGGAGAATGGGTTATACTATTTATATGCTTAAAGGTCCAACTAGCGGTTTGAATTTCTGGCATATGATGTAATTTTGTTTTGAATAATTGAAGTTGGTTTTTATTAATTGATGTTTTGCAGATTTCAGAATGACAACACGATAAAAGACTAGACACTGCAAATATTAGCTTATCTACTCGTTCCTTACATGAATTGATAAGACTAAAACTGCAAAGACATTTGCCCACACCTTGCAATGCTTTATTATGAATGACCACACGCTAAATGCTTTATTGGCAACCATTTCGATGTTTTATCTCTATAAATACAACACTTCTCTCTCAAACGTTCCTGATGGATGAATTGTGTCTCGTAAGGGTTTACAAAGAGATGTAGCCACAAAACCTGTTATAATCAAACTTAATCTTCATCGCAATCAACTTCAAATTATGGTTTTTCATGAATGTAAGTAGATCAGGAAACTTTTTCTTTAGAAACTGATAACATTCATCAAATTCAAATTGTTTGCCTTTTTGTTCATTGTATTTTAGTTTAGTCTCTCCTACAACATACTAACTTTAAAATCAGTATTATGATTAAAGGAACATAGAATCGAATAATACAAGTTAAGAGAAAAAATATATATACCGGTCGATCATGGGTCATTTTTTCAAGACAGCTGCAGTTGTTATAAATAGTTGATTGGATGACGATAAACTGTGTGACTTATTCTTGTATTAAAACATGTTTATCCCTTATGTTATCCAGTGTTCTATGACGAGAATTTCCAAAATCTATTTTATAGTAGTGCCATACTAGGTTCCAGAAGGCTTCATCTGGTAAAGCTCATTTCCTAGCGGCAGGACGAGATTATTGGGTGATCCAAGTTTTGCAGATAACTAAGTCTTCTGCCGGATCAAAGCTAGCCATAGAAATTTTTATGATGTTGTTTTCAAATAAAAATGGAGTGGATTTGAAGAAGAAGTTTGTTTAGTTCGGAAGACGTAAAGAATATGTGAAGAGTGAAGTGAAGAAGATGTGAATTTATAGGGGCATTTAGAAAGGAGTCGTTGCAAAAGTAAATTTTTATTAAAACATATCAGTTGAGTTCCAATGACTCATCTATCAGTTACAAGATAGTAAGCATATTGATAATACAAGAAGATAGTAAGCATATTGATAATACAAGAGTTAAAAAGTAAGACTAACTCATATTGATGTGCAGCAAGCCTTTAAACCCCTTGGTTCCCCTAGCGGACGAGTGGTGTATCGGGAGGGTTTACAAGAGATATACCCACAAAACCTATTAGCATGGTTTCCAACATGTTAATTGTCTCTAAACCTGACCATAAGTGTTCGATCAAGTCATTTCACAAACGAATATGCGTATCTTTGTTGTTTATTGCACGTCGCCGTTGCTAAACTCTCATTCTCGAAAGTTCAGCACTATGTTGTCTCGATATATTTACCGGTGCATGGTTGCGGCGTTGATCATATTCATGTGGCCAATCACCGGGTAGGCGCTCATCCTCCACTATCATATTATGTAAAATAATAACAGTTTTCATGATATACGCAAGCATATCTGGATTCCACATTCTTACGGTTGCTTGACGATGGAAAATTGATTTTGCAGTACACCAAATCCTCGCTTTATATCTTTTCGGCAACCCTCTTGCATATATCGCTGAAATTTTTTATTTTTTCTTGGAATCTGGATGTTTAATAGATATCACAATAGTAGCAATCTCTGGGTATATGCCATCACCAAGATAATATCCCATATCGTATGAATGTTCGTTTGCCACAAGGTTCAGCGGTGGTGCTTTCCCGTTGATGATATTTTTAAGAATATAAGAACGGTTCATCACATTAATATCATTGTTTGATCCGGGCATACTAAAAAATACATGCCAACCAAAGATCATATGACACCACTGCCTCCAAAACAATACTTTTGCTCCCTTTGTACGCGGTGTAAGCCCCTGATTCCTCCGACAGACATTTATCACATTTCCAATGCATGCAATCTACACTACCCAACATCCCTGGAAATCCCCTGTCTTTGTTTTCCTTAAACAACATTTCAACATCACCCGTAGTTGGTGTGCGCAAATATTATTTCCCATACAAATGCATAATCGTCTTACAGAACCTATGAGTTGCTTCCAAAACAGTGGTTTCTCCAATGAGTAAGTACTCATCTATTGCATCGGTCGCACATCCATAAGATAACATTCGGATTGTTGTTGTAACTTTCTGATGAGGGGTTAATCCAGGAATGCCACAAGCATCTTTTTTTTGAACAAAATAATTATTTATAGCCACGATATGTTCCAATATACGGTTGAACAATACTTGCCGCATTCTAAATCTTCTACGAAATACATTAGGTGGAAACCTAGGGTTGTTGCAAAAGTAATCTTTCCAGAGAAGTATATGCATGGCCTCACGTTCTCTTGGTATTTGGAAACGAGTACGAGGGCAGTTCATACTTGAAATAGCCAATCCCAAAGTGACCGCTTGGTTATTTTGGCTCAGTGCAACTAAATCTTCATCTGATGAGTACAAACAATTATCATCAGAAGAAGAGAAAAAAAAAAAGAAAAAAATGGAGGAGGAAGAAAAGAAAAAAAAAACATAATAGTGAGTGTTATTCTCATAGTATACCATTGGTTGTTGATGTTGCAGTTTTGGTTTGTACAATTTGAGAATTGAGTGTTCAATTTATAGACATATCAGAGAGCATTAACTGACGACATTATTGATGATGATCCCTAAGGCATTGTATTCTACATTTGTTGTAGCATAGTATGAGAAAAGGTACTGAATACAAGGGGTGGTTGTTGCATATGGAAATGGGCCAGTTGTACCTCCAAATTGTTGTTGTGATTTTGTAGTCCATGTATTTCTTCATCTTTCGACATGATAAGGTTCATCCTCTCTTTCGTTTCATTTAATGTAAACTTACGAAACTCTTGCGTAATATCGGCATATTGTTGAACCAGACCATAAGCTTTGGGCTGTTACGCAAAAAATAAATCACATTATCATATATTTTTGTGTACTTACAAAATAAAGTTTATGGTATACTTATGTATGCTAATTGTTGTTGAGGCGGAATGGATACATGTTCAGCAGGTTGTTCAATATTGTATTTAATACGGTCACCAGCATACACATATGTTTCGAACTCCCATCTGAAGTTGGTCACATAATTCTACAAGTTAGTTGCATGTCGCCAATACTTAATAAACAAATCATACGTGACAACATGCACTAATTTTGTTGCATCAGGACAACCGCCTTCTCTCAACTGATTTGCTTCATCAATATTGAGTTTTCTAATACGAGTAGGTGCGTTTCTGGGAAATCTAAAATTAAAATGGTTTTGCCTCTAACACCGATCTTCGAGGTACATGTTATGCTGTACAAAGAAAATAACTATCAGAAAATAAAGAAAATAACTATCCAAAAATCCAAAAAAATAAAGAACAGTGATATCAAAATAAATTATCAACTCACAGTGCCAAGCCAAGAAAATATAACCCTTCTGTCTGAAAGCTCCGATGACGTGCATCCAACATTAGTGTCAATGAAAAATCTGGCAGATTCCCACGGTCGCCAGGTTACCTCATCTACAGTCAGTTGATTAAGACAAGTCCTAGAGCGAACAATATCAATACTCTTATTCATTGTACCCTTCCACCGAGAACTTTTAGGCCATATTGCTTCATTATCACTCATTAGCTTCTTTGGTCGACATATTCCTAGATATTTGTACCCCCAAAACTACTCTGTCGTACAACCAACCAAATAAATCAATTACCAACAAATAAATATTTAAAGGAAGTATGAATATGAGAAAAATTTACCCCTAATATTTGGAAGGGCCCGGCTAGTGACTTCTGCCCCCTGCCAGATGCACGGAGTCCTGAATATAATTTCGAAAAAGCAGCACCACCCCAGTCATACGTGCCAACTACATTAAGATCCTCAAAAGCAGCTAACCATCCAGCATCAATATAGTTCTTGGCATTCGAAAAGAAAAATTGTCCCAAAACATACATATAAAAGGCTCTTCCCACTCTTTCAGCAAGTTTGATATCATTGTTATCCGCAACCAATGTTTCTGGTTCAAAATATGTACTCAAAAATACAATTGTAATTGCATCTGAAACCCACTGCACGGGGATACGTTCTCTTTTACAAACTTCACTATCTTTTATTTCTGGAAAAATATGTTCACGGATATAATCAAATTTGTACTTGGCTGGGTCATACGGAATATCATTCCCAACTCCAATACTCAATCCTATCAACATGACCCAATCAAGCAGTGTGAACCCCATCTCACCAAAAGAAAAGTGAAAAGTGTTCGTTGTATCCCAAAAACGCTCAACAAGACAATCAATCAATGAATGTGATGAATCTACTAAATCCATGGTCAATAAACGATCTCATCATGCCTTTTCAATAATGTATTTAACTCTAGGGATGTGTTCTATAATAAATGCATAGGTCTGAATGACCGATTTGAGGGAACCACAATTTAAATACTTGAATTTTGAATCGGTTGAATATGTAATATTTTTCAAAGCGTGGCTCTGAGAATCTTCCACGTCATTGTAGTTCACTAACCCGGGAACAGAGATCGCCGTAGCTGCAGCATTATCCATAGCTTCAACAGTAGGGTCTACTTCTGGATTCTCAACAGTTTTAGCTTTCTTGTTTGTCTTTTTTCGACCAACGAATCTCGCCATAACATTCTTCAACATCTGTTCAAATGATACATACAAGTTTCAAAATTAAGAGTAATCCTCACAATGCACTAATAATCAACTCTACAGTCATTCATATATCCACAAAAATACAAATTTCATCATTAAAATAGTAATCCTCTAAACAAATAATCAACTCTACAAACATTCATAAATTCAAGATAAATACAAATTGCATCATTAAAAGAGTAATCCTCTAATTAGATAATCAAATGGTACAAACATTCATAATTCATCCAAAATACAAATTTCATCATTCACAAAATAGTCCACTAATCAAATTATCAACTCTGTAAAAATTCATCATAATTTCTTAATTTTATAATTCCATAAACATTCATTAGAAAGGCACATAAACATTCATAATTCCAAAATTCTATAACCATCCATATTTACATACAGACTAATTATGTCTTCTACATTTACAACAAATGTATCCATCTCTAGACACATGAAATTAACCACAACTCAACTCAAATTAATCAAGAACTTAATCAATTATAAATTCAAATCAATTAATTCGCGTCAATTTTATAAACCCAAATTATAACTTCCAATACCCTAGTTAAGAATTGAACCCAATTTAAAAATTACAATTTGCAAAACCTAATTTGAAATGATCAGAATCATATCTTTAATCTTTAAGTATATATCTACATATTTAATTAGAAAAAGACAACAACAAATCGAAATTAAAACCCATGAAAATCCATTGAAATTCATTAAAAGTAATTTGAGTTTCATACCTTGTCTTGAGATAAACCTAATCTTGATAAGCTTAGTGTTTCTTTGTTGATAAGGTTTAAGTTAAGAATATGTTGAGAAGAGGAGAAGAGGGTTCAGTTGATAAGATGTTGTTGTTGTTGTTGAGAAGACAAGAGGAGAAAGCTTAGAACCTTCCGTCTTTTCAAGATGATATACACGCCTGATGACACGCATACATGGTAATCTCCGCTTCTTCTGCCAGACGCACATGTAAGGACACGCTTGGTATCAGGTGCACATGTAAGAAGACGCCCACTGCACTCCACACACGAAGCAGTTGCACGTGTGATCTCTCATATCAAGCGTATGAATAAGAGTACGCCCCACCATGCGTTTCTCTACATGCGTGTCTATCATTTGGGCGTACTCTTATACGTACGTATATAATCAAGCGTTCATTCAGGCCTACGTCTCTCTTTGAACGTTGATACAACGTCCTCCCAAATCAAGCGTTTAACTACGCATCCGCCCAACCAACAGACGTCTTCATACACATGCGCCCAAGGTCAAGTGTCAATTGTGCTTACGCTTGACCAAATTTTACTCATATATTGTTGCGTTTCACATGGACTATAGCCAAAATTATTTGGTATTTGCTCTTTGGTTTTGGTATTTGCTCAGCTCATGAATGTGGACGCTCTAAACTCTCTTTTTATTGGATAGAGACTATTTTTAAGTTTTTTAAATTCTCTAAAAACACCATGTTATTGGATTAAGATTTGTTAAGAGACAGTCAAATACTCTTGTTATTATATATAGACTTCAAAACTATTGATTTGTTACGTACTAGGATTTTGGGAGACTTTTTTGAAGAGATTAGGCATGACCAAAATCTGTCCTCTATAGGTGATATTTTTGAAGACTTGAAAATTTGGGATTTCTTTCCTAATCGAGTGGCCATCCTCTTTACATGAGTTATTATTCCTTTATTCATTTTTTTCTTCTTTCCCCTCTATTTTCTTCTTTCATTCCCTCCACGACTTACGACCCCTTCTCTTTTATCCTCTCGCTCCAAAAATCTCCAAAATCCCCCCCTTCTCTTCACGACTATTATCAGTCTTTCCACACACTCACACACACTGTGATTCAAGGAATTAAATTATCCATGTATATTTTCTCTCTAAAATTTCAGTATTTATAGGTTATATGTTTAGCTTTGCAATATATGGGTTGTTGTTATTTCATTGTTTTCACTAGAATTTCTTACTTGAATTGCTTGATTTTTGAAGCAAAACATGCTTAATATGGCAATGATTGTATTTTCAACAAAGGGTTTGTAATAATTGCTTGATTTTTCTTACTTGAATTGCTTGATTTCATATGGCAACGATTGTGTTAACTGTAACATTCATAATAAAAAAAATTGGTACATGTTTTGAATTTATGATTATATATTTTACATCTTTTTGTCTCTACAAATCACCAAGACTCTCTACAAATCCACTAGATTTGCATCTACAAGTCGCAGAGACTCTTTAAAACACTTTTGTGAAATCACTAGAAATCTCTATATTTCCAGAGAATCTCTGGGAGTCACTAAAAAAAAAGTCTATATAAATCTCATTTGACTACCCCCCGTTAGAATTATTAAATTTTCTACTAAGATTTGTGAGCATTTGAGATGCTTTATTGTTTAGTCTAAACATTAAATTTTCTATTAAAATTTGTGAGCATATTAGTTGATTCTATTTCATGGTCTAGGATAAAACCATGCTACCAATTATCGAGAGTTTTAATAAAATTTATAGCATCAAGAACCTACAAAAGCTGCAAAACAACCACAGGTATAGCCAGTAATCCTGAGGAAGCGGAATGTTGTGATATCCTTGTTGTTGTGGAGTGGGCGATGGAACTGAAATTTAGTGAAATTTGCATCAACAGTGATGTTAAGAACCCTGTGGCTTATTTGAAGAATAAAAAAAACAGACTAGCTGGTCTAGTAGTTCAATTTTAGATGATAGTATTTTCATTTTGAACAATTTTAATTTTTATGAAGTTAAATATGTAAGTAGAAACTTTGAATGTCTAGCATTAGTTGATGCTGCAACTAAACATTGTAGAAGGCATAACATTTCTAGAGAATAGTTGTATTCATTACCTCCATTCCTATATCATGTATAACTTCATCATCTAATAAAAAACTCATTTTCCTAAAAAATAATAATAAAAAAAAAAGAACGACTTCATTTTCCTAAGCAATTGTTGTCGAGGAGTTATTTATAAACCCTGCAATCCCTTTGGGGTCTGACTCTACATTGATGTGTGTAATATGCAACTCCTTGCACCAATTCACTGAATCTGAAAATGCTAGACATTCTGCTTGCTCAAAATCTGAAGCTCCATCAATCATTTTGGCACTACATCCCCAAAATTACCTGCAAAATCTTTTAATATTAGACCAATGCATGTTATACATTTATTAGAATTATAAAAAACACCATACTTCAAAGTAATAAAGGGGTGTGAGGATGGTTTCCAGTGTTGGGGTATAATCCCATCAATTATGCATTTGTTGATACTACTTAAGTCAGAAATTTTAATAGTCTGCTCAAAGTAAACAACAAAATTCACTGCTCTTCTTGCACTATTCTTAAGATTCAGAGTATGTTCTAAAAGAGTACTTCACATTTATCTATCCTTAGTAGGCAATATGTAAGATAAATATTTCTAGAAAAAATGTTTTATTCTAAGCCAAGTAGTGATCTCTGAAAACTCCTTCCATATGACATTGGTATCCTGAATCGTAGTACTGATTTGCAGAGTTCCTAAACTTAATTCATGTAGTTTGTTGTAAGCAAACTTTAGAGTAAATCTACCATTCTTAGTAAGTTTCCATATCAATTAATCATCAACATTAAAGGGAATTCACATATATATAATAAGGCTAGCAGTAGTTGCATCAAAGAGATAATTAATGAGATAGAGATTCCATACTTTAGAGTATCCATTAAGTCATATACCCAAACATAGTTTTCATGATCAACAGCATTGACTATCAATGACTATGCCAAACATCTACCCAAATATGGTATATGAGGACTATCAAGACCTTTGATCCAAACATCTACCCAGATTTTGATTTCTTTACTAGTTCCAACTCTCCAACAACTATTTTCCTTTATGAATTGTATATGCTTATGTCCCCTTTCCAAACCCATGAGTAATTTTTGTTGTCACTAGTATGAAGCATACTGCTAATAAGAAAAATATTTTTCTTGAATTGTTTGGACCCAAATCTAGTCATAATTTGTACATATTATCTAAGCATCTCTGACTAATAAAGCTTGATTAAGAACATGCAGGTCTCTAAAACCAAATCCTCCAACATCCTTGTGCATGTTAATTTTTTTCTAGGAAGTTAAGTAAACTCCTTTATTCTCATCAAAACCCCACCAAAATTCCCTTTGAAGAGCATTTATTTTCTTGATAGTTTCCTTGGGAATTTCGAGATAGCTCATAGAATAAGTAGGGATAATATTTGTCACCATCTTTATCATTGTGGATTTTCCACATTGTGATAAGGTCTTACTTCTCCAAATGGAGAGCATTGCTTGCACCTTATCAAAAGGTTAGGGAAACACTGTTTTTTCCTCTACCTATTATAATAGGTAATCTCAAGTATTTTTCATTTGGGTTCATTCTTTGGACTTTGATTTTTCTGGATAACAATCTACAAAATCTTGGAGGAACATGAGCAGTGAAATACACACTGTACTTGTTGAAGTTTACCATCTGACCAGAAGCATTGCCAAAACTCTCAATAATATGAATGAGATTGTTTACATTATGAAGATCAACACTTGTAAAAATGAGAAAATCATCAGCAAAGAATAGTTGAGAAATAAAGGAAGTTTCTATTGCAATTTTAATACCTTGAATAATATTTTTTTGTTCAGCTTCTAGCAATAGTCTGGAAAAAGTTTCCATAACTATAATGAGTAAATAAGGAGATAATGGATCTCCATGTTTGATTCCTCTTGAAGGTTTGGAAGCATTACAATGATCACCATTTAACAAGATGGATATTTTGGTTGTGTTGATGCATTGCATTACCAAATGACATAATTCTTCACAAAACCACATCTGTCTCATGACATCTACAAAAAAAAGACCATTCAAGCATGTCAAATTCTTTTAACATATCCATCATAAGAGCAAGTAAGTTTTTTCCTTATTGTTTTTGCTTCATAGTATGAATTATTTCTTGAGACAACTGAATGTTATCAGATATTTTTCTCTCTGGTACATAAGTTGCTTGCATTGGTGAGATGATCTTACCCATAACTTTCTTCATTCTAGTGGATATTATCTTTAATATTATTTTATATAAATTATTACACAATGCAATATGCCTTAGATTGGAAGGAAATTGCTTGTTCATTGTTTTAGGTATAAGAGTGAGGTTTGTAGCATTTTAACTTTTGAGAATATATCCAGCTGAAAAATTTCTTGACCATCTCTAAAACTTCAGTACCAATTATATCCCGATGGGATTGAAAAAAAAACTAGGAGAAAAACCATCTAGACTTTTTCCATGGTTTGATATCTTTTAGAGCTTTGAGGATTTTTGTTGCATCAAGAGGTCTCATAAGGACATGATTATTTTTAAGGGCAATAGAATGCGATATATATTAAATAATATTTTCATTTCTTGTAGGGTCAGTGGTGTTATTAACTTTCTTCATTTTAGTGGATATTATCTTTAATATTATTTTATATAAATTATTACACAATGCAATATTCCTTAGATTAGAAGGAAATTGCTTGTTCATTATTTTAGGTATAAGAGTGATGTTTGTAGCATTTTAACGTTTGAGAATATATCCAGCTGAAAAAATTCTTGACCATCTCTAAAACTTCAGTACCAACTATATTCCAATGGGATTAAAAAGAAAAGGAGAAAAGCCATCTAGACTTGGTGTTTTTCATGATTTGATATCTTTTAGAGCTTCAAGAATTTTTGTTGCATCAAGAGGTCCCATAAGAACATAATTATACATTAAATAATATTTTCATTTCTTATAGTGTCGGTGGTGTTATTAAGCTCTTTGTAATGAGAGAGAAGAAGATTTTCTAAATCCAATCTCGTCGAGCACCGATTACCATTTTGTTCTTTCAAAGCAACAATGCTATTTATTATTTATTGAACCTCTTCTATTTGCATTGAAATGATGATATTTAGTGTTTCCGTCTATCTCCATATAAAATTGATCTCTTGACTTTTATCTCCAAAAAATCGCTTTGAATTTGATGTCATTTTTCTATTTCATGCTTCACTTCTTGCACCGGCAATG